>VUJU01001219.1:0-64079 GCA_009835225.1 Aphis craccivora
AAAATACCGGAGAAAATGTAGGTATACATGTATATTTTTATTAATAATATTTTGTTTTCATACAAAAGAAATACAGTTGTATACTGTATACTTTTAATTAATGATTGTTAGTTAATTAACAACAGATAGAAAAGTATATAATATTATAGATACCTGCATTTTTTTTAGATTACTGTAATTGGAATTTGTTTGGAAATAAGTTGAACTGGTCGTACAAGGATGTATGGCATATTATATGGGAAAAGAATTTATAAAGGAATACTTTGTATATATATATATATATATAAATAAATAGTTATGAAAATTGAACTTTAATAATGGTAGTAAAACATTAATAATATTTACTTGTATGAAGTTAAATTTTAAACAGATTATTAATTTATGAATGTTTTTATGCAATGAGTTTGCATGGATATAAACTGTATATATATATAAAAAAAAATAAACCATTTTTTATAAAGAATTTTTAATAATAATAAAAACAAAAACTGTTAGTTTATATTTTTATGTTACATTAATTTTTTCGACGGTTTTCATTATGAATTATTATTAAACGATATTATTCAGTATAGATTCTATCGTTATTACTTATTAGTATAAAATTGGAAATAATAAAACAAAATTAATTTAGTAAATAAATTGTTAAATTTTAAGATGGATTTAAAAAAAAAAAATTTCAAAATCAAGTATATAATTTACTTTAACCTATAGACATAATTGTGTAGAGTACACAAATTAAAAAATATTTTGAATTTCAGTGAAATTTAAAATATTTTCATTTACAAATACAAAACTTATTCATATTTTAACCTCTATAATAAATGTGTTTAGAAATCAAAGACAACCAGTAAACAAATTAAAAGTTTGATGCTCAGCAATAGGTGTATAATACTATAATGTATATCATGCAATACGATTGTTGTATCCAACATGTGTAATTAATGAAATATATTAGTAAGTAATAGTTAAAATTCGTTTTAATTTTATAAGTACATATTTTCTTCGAATAACTGTTATTAAACTAAATTAAATACCCAAATAGGCACGTATAAAAACCCATTATTATTTATTATATTATTACCGTCAGGTATATTTTAAGGGATTTACTTAGGCGTGAGATTAAAAATATATTTGGGAACAAAAAAATGCCCAAAAGCGACTACAGTGCCGTTGAATACACAGTTATTAATTATTACGATCACTGGGAAAACTAATTGTTTCAAAAATCTTCCGTTCGAATTTACTGCGCTTGTGTGTAAAAATATGTAAATACCAAATTACGTATAGAACCGGTTCCGGCACGGGGGTCAAGCCTTGACCGAGTGCTAACATGCTTAAGTTATACAATGCACCGTATCATGGACATATTATAATATTACAATCGGCTAGTGGTGGATAATAACATAATATGGTGAGCTGCAATAAGGTATCAACGGACGAATTGTAAATTAATGTGAGCATTACGACGAAACACATGTTGGGTGTCCGTCTCGAGATAGAAATATTTGACGTCGACGTCTCATTATACGCGTTTAATGTATTATCGCTTTCGTTTCTTTTTTTTTCCATCGTCGATATTGATTTCTAGTACCTATACGTACACCTAAGCAATATCTCCGTCCGTATCAGTGGACAATCGCCTATAGTTATTAACTTGTATAATAGCGCTCTTATCCGTACCACTTTGGGTCACTGTTGCGGAATGTGTGTGAGAAGGAGTTCGCAGCCAGTGGCGGCAGAAGACTCCTACTTTTCACGATCAGCCGACCAAGACCACGCTGACAGACGCATCTGGACATCTCTTTTATTTAATTTATGTCGTATATTTAAAATTGTTCACTCGAGTAAACTATTAAATTGAACTCCCCGTCCAGTGGTAGGTACTTGTATAATTAGCGGAAGTAAAAAAAAAAAAAAAAATAATAAAAATAAAAATGGAGCACATACCTATTACATATGATATAGATTTACTTTCTTGACATTAATCTGCTATATATACGTAGTTGGCAGGTCTATTCGTGATGGATAAAATTCTATATGCAAAAACTTTTTTGATTTCCGTCTAACGTAGATAGTTGCACACACAGCTATAAAATGTCGAAATAAAAGTTCTGTGTGAAAAAAAAACAATTTGTAATCTTAAATAAATTATTTTACTTATAAGAAAGAACGATTGTGGTGTTAAATTAAAAAAAAAAAACGAAAGTTGTATGTTAATAAGGTTAAATAATTTTATAAATATTTAATTGAAATTAAAATCAAGATTGCCACATTGCAACATGTAAAATATATTTAATATTTTATTCACGTAAATAAATTAGATTTGGTTATTTATTAACGATAATCATTAATTAGTATAATACAAATGGTTATTGAATTAATAGTTTTTGGCTGGTATCAAATATCACGGTCTTAATAATAATTAAATATTTCGCACCTATATCACGTACCACCTATATTAATAATATCACCTGAATAATTTGTGTTTTAAATTCTAATCGACGTATCTATCGTTTCAGATGTCCGGTGACGGGAGGAGGGTAAACGACCAAAACGGACGGTATGTTTATGTCATCAATAACAATCAAATCTTCATTCAAGAGCACATTAATTTCGGACAACAATTATATAACAACTCAACAACGAATGTGTATCCGAAATAACATATGATGTCTGCCATCAATAGTTGTTATAAATTATATAAAATAATTGTTTTCGCACGAGTGTACATAAAGATTATTACCGAGTATCGCGTTGTTGGATACACCCGATTGATTAAATGCGTTTGTTTCATTAAAATTGCACAAATACCAGCGACAACCGTTAAGCAACAATAAAAAATAAATTAAATGAATCAAAATTCCGAAAACCCGTATAAAAAAATAAATCCATTTATTCCTTACCTGTTGTATTAATGGTAGTTATCTTTTACAATACGATTTAGTCTTTTTTGCAGCTCTCATCGTTGTTGGGCAGTTACTCGTACTCAATATTTAGCCACTGGTGTGGTCAGGTTTCAGATGGAAAATATCGAACAATCTGAAAACAACATAATATTATATGAGTCATCAGCACAACCACATTAACAAATCAAACTACACATTTAATAAGCCGATATGAATAAAAATACATTTTAAATAGAAAAAGTAAGTTAAAAAATACTATTTTTTAAGTAAACGCGAATATAACTATAACTTAACAATTTAGAATTTTTTTTCAATTTTACATTCTATACACAGTACATAAAGTTAATAAATTAACTATCTATGTTCAAATAATCTTAACAAATTTAATATATACTTTAAACATTATTTCGTAGAAATATGTAAAAAAAAAAATAAAACCAACTCAATACTTAGAATTAGAATATGGCAGTACGCTAGTTACCGAAGGATCGTAGGATCAATATATTAATAATATTATTATATCTATAATAATGTGAGCATGCCGTGAGGGGCTTACCTTACGGCGAGACCGGTACTGACATACTATGGCATCCAAAAAATAATGTGCACCAGAGCCTGTGCCAGCAGTGAGTTTATTAAATATTTTTGTGGGATTAATATCTGTACACCCATATTTTATTTATGGCGTTTTTTTTTTTTTTTTTGTTCAACGACTTAGAGTGTACAATATAACATTAAACTAACACCTGTTTTTTTCGAGTGATTTTGTGTTTTGGCCACGTGTAGCCAGTTTTTGTATGAAGGTCTGAAGGTCAGGATTCAACGGATAGGTATAGGTTAGGGTGACCATATTTATCAAAAAAAAAAAAAAGAACGAAGCAAACGATTTTGTTTAATTAAAAAAAAAAACAAACCGCATAAAATTTTTTGAATTTTAAGGTGTTTTTGAGTACAGTACATCAATACTCATGCTTATTGCTTATAGTAATTATTTGTTTATGACTTATTAGCTTTGATAATTCAATATTAAATTGTAAAAATATTGTTATATCTTTGTTTTGTGTCTTTATAGTTTATTTTTTTATTAATGTAATACTACGGAGATAACGAAATCATATTTCATATAAATGGGATAAAAAGTGTTCTATAATAATATGAAGTTTGTTGGGACCTGAATACATAATCTTCAAAAAATGGAATAATTTCGTTTAAAACTGGATATATCATGATGGTCATCCTAGTATAAATGTATACCTATGATTTAAAATAATATCTCTATCTTGTTTCTCCGCATCTTTAAATTTTAATGCCACACGCAACGACGATAGAGTGAATTTGGAATTTTTTCTTTTTTAAATCGCAATGACCAATTTTTGGGTTAATTTATATGGTTGGCTGCTGAAAATAATATTATACTCTTATACACACCTTATCCAGTAGGGAAACGTGTTCGTCGAGAAACCAATAATTATTGTTCTACACAGTAAGTTGTACAACACACCAAACTAACGTGTTATTATATTGTTGCACGGCGGTATAATAATGTTTGCGTATAAAGTACGCTGCAAATTTGGACTCTTAAATATTATTTATACGCATTATTCATTGTATAATAGGCATCCAATATTGAAACAAAATAACCAAAGACCTCTCCTTAACGATGTTTATTTTTACCAGAAGGCAGTATATCGCGTGATAATTATTATAATTATAATGATAACCATCAATATTTAAGAAAAATATTGAATACATTCACTGTATATTATAAACATCGTATCTTGAATGCCTATTAAATAATTTATTATTTAATTAATTTTCTTCTAGTAATTTATTATTTTAATGATGTGTTAACGTTTTAAAAATATTTGCGTCAGGTTAGATTAACCTCAATAAATTGTTTTTTTTTATCTAGTGCGAAAATATAGACGTTGAATTTTTCGTAATTTTACATACCTAGTACAGTGTTTTCCACTTAATATAATTCTTGTATGTTTCTAGAACCAACTGTTTATTGGTATACAAACAATTAAAAATTAAACCAAATCATATTATTATTATATCTATCATGTTAAACTGACCTTTTATTAGAGTTATTGTGTATGAGATAGTTAAAATAATCTAAATCGTAACTGTTTATTATAATTATATAAAATGATATCAAGAAGACAAGAAATAATACATTGAAGTTTTTAACTATGAAATTATAGGGCTGATACCAATAGAATAAAATCTATAGCTCTATAATTTTTATAATCTATAATTTTAATCATCGCTAAAATTCAGTTGACCGTTGATAAGTACTATTTTAATTTATTTGTTGATTTTTTTTTTCAATTAGGAATATTTTTATGAAATTTAAATTAAATCTGTTAAAAGGATAATTTTCCCAAGATATTTTCTCTTATAAAATCAATAGGTTAACGGAATCAAAATTATCTGCACCAATGTGATTAAGTTTAGATACATTAATAAAAAATCGATGTAAATAATAAATAAATAAAAAAATAATAATAATAAATAATAAATAATTTTATTATTGTAACGTTATTGAAATAATAAAACCATTAATGCCTGTTTAAATAATAAACGTATTGCATGTATTGAAAAAAAAACCGAGAACAATATTGAAAATACCTCAACTTAAAAAAAATGTACCAATATTGTTTTATACATACGTACTATAATACAATAATTTCGATCGTTTCGTTGTTTCGTTAAAAAATCAACTCGCGATAAATCTACGTACGCATTATACTCAGCAATGTTGAAGATGTTCAGTTTTATGTGCACACTCGCTATAATAATGCATTATCATAACCATCATAGTTTTTTAGAATGGACATTTTTTAACGATTTACATGACACAAGTTTTGGCGCCGACCGAAGAAAATCGGATTTTCTGCGGATACGCGAGTTATGCACCTACTATAATAATAGCCTGCGACTATAGCAAAACAATGGGACGTAAACACTGGCTGCAGGTCGATCACGACAGGTCGCTAACATTGGTATTGTACGCCGTATGTGGCGGTGTATGTATATTGCACGGTATTAAATAAAAAAAACATTCATCACGTTTATCATAAAAATAGATGGCCTCCTCTCGACAACGAATGCAACCGGAGGGTTGGCCACGAAAACGTTTAGATCTGATAACAAACTGACCGCTCGCGATATTCTATTATGGCCATTTAAAACACCGATATATGTAAGTAATAATAAGTAGTTGATATACAAGAATATGTACAAAATAATTTATTATAATAATATATACGAGTATAGGTTAGGCTAGGTTAGGTATAGGTGCTTAAGTCGGAATATGCAAGACTGGGCATAATAACTAGTTAAAAAATTAGATTAATATTTAATTACTAACTTGTAAAAAATTGTTTTTCTTTTTAACTAATGTGATATCAATAACAAATCAAATTTTAATTTTAAGAAGTCAAGTCAATTTGTCTATATTTTGTTTCATTAATTTTCAATCGTTTTGTTTTTATGTCAACAATTTCAGTTTGTTTTTTAAACGACGAAAACCTTAGACGAAGTACCAAGTAGTAAGGACCCATAATTATATTATACCAATTTGTTTGTGTTATGAACAAAAAAACCCTTTTGGACCTCATAAAATGTCAAAAACAACAATTGTATAGTAATTTTTGACTTAACTTAGTCAATCAAAAATTAACTTTTTCTTATTAATGCACATTAACTTAACCTGAATGGCTTAAAAAATCGTTTATTTGCCTAGGTTTGCTTAAATGTGTATTAATCGCCGCACTTTAGAAATAATTATTCTATGAATCGCGTAGGTACCTATTATAGGTATGCTGTTTATAATGAATCTATAGTGTATTATTATACAGTATTATAGAGATAGGTAGGTTTTTAATTTTATTTTCCTGGACGACTCTACGAACGAGGTCAGTTGAGGTTGACCACCATATGCGAATGATTTTTCGTTTTTATTATTAATTAATTATTCGGTTTGTTGTCTTATAGTCATAATATCTATGTTCCATGTAGGTACTGACATTCTTTTGTGTGTACGTAGCGCCATAACCAGACACGTCAACGTATGTATTATATTCTTTCTCCTCAAACGCGTGTATTAAACTATACGATTATTACAACTCGACTGTATAATGTCATAATTCATAATAAAATGTATATATATTTTTTTTTTGTACATCGCGGTTCTGTAATATGGATCATTGTCTCGGCTAATAATTCGAAAATACGTTTCTATAACAATATGTATACGCGCCGCGTGCCTGCCGATGCCGATGCCAGACAGTCGCACCATACGGCAAGGTCGTTTGTTTTCTACATTTTTACACCGAATCGCGCATAAATACGCATATATTGGGGACAATGAACTTGAAATTGTTTCAAACAAATCTTGATGATGAACATGGTCGAAGTGAATATTATTATTTTAGATATCGCTATTGAAGTGATCCCTGATTGGAATACTGAGAGCGGACGTGCGTTATAACGGTCTCGACGTGTCGATGAATATTAATATAATATACATTGACTAGCCCTCAAAAACAATGCAAGTCTAACAAGTTTCGCTATGGTTTTGGTTCTCAGCCACACATGTATGTGTGTCATTTCCATACAATCTATTAAAAGGTTTTTTTGACGACTTATTTTACACAATACCAGTCGAGGAAAAAAATGCATACAGATCGCGGTGTTACATACACTGATCGCGGTATTAATCGTATTCACATTTTATATTTTATTTATCAGTGGCCAACTGATAATATAGGCACCAGCTATTAACCATCGTGCGCGCGTTTAATTGGACATTGCAGTTAAGAATCGTCTTAATGACATACGAAATTCGCAATTTCTCATTGATCAGACAATACTAAGAATATTATGCTTAATAACGATAGTATTAATGTACGGCACAAGAAAGTCCCCGTATGAGGTCACAATAAAGAAATTATAATGGCGATAGATTTCATTTGCCTACATATTATTTTGTACTTATGACTTATTCAATAGTCATTCGCAAAATCATTAAAACTTAAATATTGTTATTGTTATTAAATTAAGCCTGTAAAAATAATTTTTAGCAGAATTCGCTGAATTATTACGTTTTAAAACACTATAGTTGTTTCCAAGAATCTATTAAAAAAATACAACTGTTATATCGAATTTAGCAACGTTTAGGAAAAAAAAATCATTATAAATGATCGAAGATCTGTTTCATTTTCTTTTCGCGCGTTATATTTGTCATGTCCGTGCTCATATGTTATAACGGGAATCACTAAACGAGGCGTCACGGCATTTCAGTTATTATATTTTACTTTTTTTTTTTTTTACAACACAATATTGTTATATATTCATCAGTTTATAAGTTATTATCAAATTTTTATTTTATCCATTAACGTGAGTGCATATTAATTTGTGAAATTCTATTTAAAATTAAGTTTAAGTTTAATGATTTCATTATAAACATTTTAATAAAAAAAATCTTCAAGGTGGTAAATTATCAATACGTTAATAATATATTTTAAAGTATCTATTGCACTTTGTGTATTAAATTAATACAAATGATTTTATTTTTTGTAATTTTAAACATGGTTATCTACTGTAGTGTAAGTTTTAACTTAAGTGAATATTTATTACTATAATTTAAATTATGTTATGCTTGTGGGAAATATACATTTTATAACACTATATCGTAATAATATATTAATGACCTCTAATTTTGTAACAATGTATAATGTAAATTGTAAGGGGATAAGCATTGTTTTAGTTTCTCTATAATCCAAAACATGAATTATACACAAGATTATGAAAAAAAAATCTTAATTAAGCATATTATTAAATTTTACACAACAAAATGTTAAAATTAAAA
The DNA here is from genome assembly GCA_009835225.1 of Aphis craccivora. NCBI lineage: Eukaryota > Metazoa > Arthropoda > Insecta > Hemiptera > Aphididae > Aphis > Aphis craccivora. The sequence goes on from VUJU01001219.1 coordinate 8,785, forward strand.
AGAGTACGTATATACAGGAAATGTAACTATAATAAATAAGTATTATTATAGAAAAAGTCAGTTAAAAGCTACTGGATTGTATTTTACATTTTTACATAACTATAAAACATCGCTTTTATGATATAGTTTGCAAAAATAATTTTAACTACAATGTGTTGAGAGTTTGTTAACTACAGAAGTTGAAATTTTTTGCTATTATAATTAACCTTTTTTTCATTTAAATACTCAAAAAATGAGATGAGAATATGATATTGAAAACTATTAAATTTTCTTATAAATATCTTACATATTTTTTAGTTTATCAAGTCTATCAAATCTACACAATTATAAATTAAATAAAGCTATTAATATTATTATACATTCAATTGTCAAATTCCAAATTATTTTAGGAAAGCTGATGTCGAATACAATGTTGTAATGTAGGAATACAATAATAAATTATACTTTTGCATTATAGGTAAACATTTATATTATCGAATTAAATAGTTTTAAGTATACATTTCATGCATTTAATTATTTACATAACCAAAATGCATACAAATTACACTTTCGAACTATTTAATACGCATTGATAAATGCTTTAACCAGCTGTATAATGTATATGATAATCTTTGATGCGGATCATGACACGTAATTTTATTATTTTGTCATCTCATTGTTGCATCGCAATATTTAATTGTAATACGTTAGGCGTATTGACTTAATACTTTAAAAAAAATATACGTTCTTAGAATCCGTATCCACGATATAATTTAATCAATTTTCCATACTGTTATAGTGTTATGTCTTTCTAGACCATTTCAATTCTTACGAGTTTTATAGTATAGTATAATATACTTATTTAATTTTATTCAGAACCTCGACATTGATCATACAGTATTAGTGTTTGCAGATATTATGATAGACATGTTTTAATTAAATATATATTGATGAATGATAAAAAAAAAAAATCAGAGAAAAAATGATTAAATATTAGATTGTCTAAAAAAAAAAAAACCAAAATTAATCTGTTATATAATATAGCAGGAAACTTATAGGTTAATAAACCGAAAAAAACGGGAAAACATGTCTTGTAGTATTTGGGTTTGTTCGTCATGCTTTTAAAGCCCAAGTCAATGTAAATATTCTAATTAATCAATAATAAAAGTATGATGTTCATATATAGCGGTTTTTCATAAAACTGCGTACATATCGACGATATAACCGATTAATTCATAAAACAATACATCGGACAGCGAGGGCGATCATACATGAAACATCAGTGTATTCATATTATTATTTTATGTTTGCCGTTCGATTGCAATACTAAAAATTTAAACGTTTTCAATGACGCGAATAATATTAATAATTATAACGGCGCAAAACACTGCGGCGGTGGATGACGACAAAGTATAACATGTAATACCTAAGTATAAAATAAAATAAATATACTTACGACGCGTATTAAATCGAGTGACTCGGTCGAACACACGGCCAGAGAGTTAAGTTTACGCGAACGGCACACGCAGCACTGTTTTAAGAGCGGCTTCGAATTTATTTATTGGCGAATATCTCGTGTGTCGGCAGTACCGGTTGCGGAATGGACACTGACTGAACGAGCCGGCGCGCGCGCGTGTGCGGGCAAGGCGAATCCGATCGAACAGCCGGAGAAATGGAAAGAAAGGAATAGAAAGAGAGAATACGAAAAAATTTATCCATATAATAGTCGCGCATATATTTTTGTGTGTATGTGTCAGTGCGTCCGTGTAAGTGTGTATGCGATAAAGGGGACGCGGAAACTGCAGCTATATAGCAGTAGGTCACCGCGGGTTCCCCCGTCGCGTGTCTGTACAGTCGATAATATTATATGTGATGGTCTTTGATGAGTTCTGTTTGGTCTGCACCTGAAGTCCTGTTGTGGTAGTCAAATCCACCTCCTTTTTTGCTGCCGGTCCTATGAACGTTCACATAGCATACGTTATGTTTTCTTGCACCTCCCTCTCTCGACCGAATGTCTGACGAAAGGCTCCTCGAATGATATTGCAGCAGTATTATAGGTGATATTATAATATTACGTTTAGGTTAACTCCATTTTTTTTCTTATTTTTTTTTCCCATCTCTTAACAGAATTTCGTTTTTTTTTCTTTTTGAAATTATTCCTAAAAATATTTTATTGAGTTTTTTATATGGAGGTACCGTATATTAGTTGTAATATCGGTGGTGGTGGTACAAATAATAAAAATGCGTTGGGCCTCACTAACAAAAACTGTCAACCTACACTCCACTGATTGTATATATACATACATTATACGTATATGATGTCGGGCGTGGAATACTGTTGATTTAGTTTCATATGGTAAATAAAATAAACGCAATTATAACTTTAAAAAAAAAATGTGATTAAAATTGTAAAATAATATGCATAGTATGTAATATATATTGCATTACAGTAAGTGGTATTTAATATTTATGACAGTTAAATAATATAATGTATGGGCTATTTGACAGGGGAGACAATTTGTAAATTTTGTAAACCGGGTAAAATTTATTTGAATTTTACAATTATTTTAATGATTGTAAGATAGTTATTTTATAAAAAAAAATCTACATATACGTACCTCAATATAGATTCAGGATAAATTATTATTTAAAATTAAATAAATTATAATTCGTATTCATCTATGACTGAGCACAGAATATTAAACTAATAAATTAATTTTTGTTTTTTATCAATTGTTATCATTTTCTATAAGATTTCACAATCGTTGTTGTAGATTGTTTTAAGATAGTTTTTTTTTTTATTTGTTGTTCAAATTATTATTGTTGAATACGTATTATAATATTTAATCGTTATACCTATAGATATTGCAAACATCTACTGCTGTTATCATTCATTAAATATATCGCGGTGTTGTTTGAATTCTAAAGCATAATAAACCAACAATCTATATGTAAAAATCTTAAGTTAAGCATTATTATTAAAATTTCTGTTACATTTCAGGTTTCGCTGCACATCTTTGTCAAATATAATAAAGATCCTCAGGTGTCCTCGATTTCGCTTTTAATTTTTTATTATTAATGAATAATGATGTTTTCGTTTTTCACCATTATGCATATTAACTATTCATTAATGACTAGAAATTATATTTTACTATTATTCCATTCAAAAATTGCCCATGAGGTGACTATAATACTACTATATAGATTTGTACTTGATACTAAACTAGGCAATATTATAATCAAGTATTCGCGAATATAATTCTGCAAATACAATGAACACCCGTGTCGTTTGGACATGCAATTATTTTCTTTAGGTATTAAAATATTATCAGTTGATCAATAATTAAAATAAGTTTTACTTTGCACGTTTCCAATTTCCATACCCACTTGCTTAATTTTATTATTTTATTAAAGAAAAAAGTATATTTAAATATTAGGCAAATGTATCAAATAAGTCTATTTAACACGATTTGTGAATAAACAAATATTTATGCAAATACTGAAATACTATAATCCTTGTATATTTTTAGATTTTTAAAACAAATTACTTAAAATCATTGTATATTCCAATCAAAAATCGATAATACATTATTTGTATTTAGGCACTTAATATGATTCTTTAATTTTTATTCATATAAATTTATTTACAGGATATATAAACTTGCTGACAAAACCTAGAATAATGGTTATTGATCATTAAACTAATTTATTTTATAGTAATTCATACTGCTTGTTGCAAATACAGTATTCATATATCATTATAGAACGCATCATTAATCTGCAGATTTTTATTTCTCATCAAACGCTCATTTAGTTGTTAGAATATTATAATCTATTGTATTTAATAGGTTACCGCGTTTATTAGAGATACGTAATTCAGTAACTGTGGTCGGTCTGTGTGGAAGTCGTTTTCGACTTGGGTGATTGACACAAGTAGCGCTTGGCCGTCGTAATTTATTTATTTTTACTTTTTTTCTAAAAAAAAAAAGGAGAAAGCTCTGAAACAATACGTGCTGAAAATCCGGATAAACATTATAATATATTACAATATTATTATGTGCTAGTGTTTCTACGATATCGATGAAAACAAACGAAATCACATGCACGCTTCCGCGTGTCACAATGAACGGTGTTTACGGTTTGTTAGGGACTTATGGCCGTCGGTTTTGTTATATTTTTCCACACATGACGACCGTCTCACTCACTCGCTATGAATATGTGCGGTGTCTCCTTCTTGTTTCTCTTACAGTTGCGTATTCGTCAACGAGGCTCGTTCAACCGAAAGTTCCAATCTAATTTGATATTTAACAGACAATAATAGGGCCCTATTCAAACGAAACACACAGAAAAAATTAGCCCCGTTATTATGCACGCCAACTCCCATACACGTTTGGGGCGTTGGGAATTTTTAATTTTGCGGCCAACGGGTCAAGTCTTACGTGATTTGAAATACACTTTAGATATTATTGAAATACGTACATATAATAGTATACGCGCCGCGGTATAGGATAATAGTAATAGCACACACATGATGAACGTGTGGCACACGGCTGTGACACGGAGAACAATGCTTCAATAATAACAACTATAATAATAATATTATTACTTTAATTATCAATAATCGTCACCGGAATTATACAATACACAAGTAATTGTATGACCATTATTCCCGAGGTGTGTGTACTTTTTTCGTATATATACTACGAGTACGTATAGTTAATGCAATTTTCAGATTATTCGTTTTTTGTTTACATATATTATGCGCTACTGCAGCATTAATGCGTCGCGTACTTACCTATCTATTATCTATTCGTCGTTACTTATATTGTTATGTCCGTGATATTTTTAGGAAAACTATGTTTTCTCGTATATAATATACAGTAAACATACATTTGATTATAATAAAAGATAATTGGTTTTAACGATTTTCCTATGGCTTCATATATACATTTTACGACTTTCGGATTGAAGCGTTTTATGAATAATAATAACAATTGTGGTATATTTCGTCTTTGCGGACGAATGTCATCATCGTTTTATTTTTACTAAATGGTTACATGTCTAGATACGAAATATATTAACAATTATTATATTGTTGTATATTACATCTCAAACAACAATAATTATTTTAGTCTAACAAATACTGTTAAATAACATGAGAAAATCGATGAAAATAAATTGTAAGATTGTATTTACGAATAACATATAATATATTATAATTAATGAACCAGTAAATTGCACTTGTTGTATAAGGTAGACCTGTAATGTAACTCGAAACTGTTGTAATGATTTGGCTGTATAATTTTTTAATTTTCATTCGTAGTTTATTTATTTTTTTCAACGCTATTTTAGTAATACAATTTAAATAAAATATTTACTGTATAATACATAAATATGACAAAATTATTGGTTGTTTTTTGTTTAATATCATCAGATTCTGATTATGACAAATGTAAAATGGCGGCTGTGGTTCGAGTGAGGTATTTTTTTTGTTTTTATTATTTAAATTTTACAATTTAGAGTTTCTTCTGATGAATTGAGTCTTGTGTGTGAAATTTATTGAATTGTGTTTTGATTTAATCGGTGAAATTCCGTTGTTGTTGTGGAATTGTTTGTTATTCACGGACTAAGGATTTTTCGTAAAACTTTTGATTTGTATGATTTTCAATTTTTTTATTTTTCTGTATTAAATTTTATTTTAATATAAAGTAGTACATACAAATTGTTTAGAATGAAAAATATAATAAATGTATCAGAATCTATCTATGAGGATAGTATGTGGTTTATTATTATGTATTAGAATTTTCTCAACTCGGAATATAAACTTATTTTCGCCACAAATATCACTGAATGATAGAATGATATGGATACTTGGAAGGCAAAGTGAATAGCTTAAAATTAATTTTAAGATTTTGAAAATTGTACTGTGTATAAAAGAATGTAATAATAGATAGTATCGAAAAGTTGTAAGTATTTTACCTGTGATATGTAAATATTTTTTGAGAGACCACTAAAAAACAAAAATCGTTATATTAATTTTAATATCAATTTTCATAAATATTTTTAATTTGAATGTTTGTATTTAACTCTGAATTATATATAAGTATTTTTTAACTGCTAGGACATTAATTGAAATTTTGTTTTCAATCTTGTTTAGTGAGAGAAACAAAAATGTTACTAACATAAAACAACAGGAATAAAAAAAAAATGTTTTTACTTTTTCCTTTCTAAATTATCAAAAATGAAAATAATTATCAAATAATGCTGTTGTGTAAACATTTCCATATAATATTCGATATTTTTATTAGTGTTTTATAAAACTATCAATAAAAATACTGGGAATTTCCTATACTTAAATAAATGAAAATCTATATGGCACCTTCTACTACTTCGCACCTAACTAGATTATATTTGTTTTCAAAAAATCCACAATGTTTAATAATAGTATTATTTATAATTTTTTCCAAGCGTAGCGAAAGAATGACGGATACTCTATGTATATTTGATATGTAAAAAAAAAAAAAATGCACATCGTTGCAATACCAACACAAACTTCAACTACTTAGAATCCAAAATAAATATTATCTAAGTTGGTACACCAGTAATTTTTTTTTAATGATTTCGTTACAATATGATTAAGCTAGATCAGTAAAACTAAGAAATAATAAAACATATGAGACAACATTAATACCGATTAAAAATGATGTATCACACAAGACACAAATATCGTATGATGAAAAATTAATTTAACTATTAAATTCAGTTGGGTAAAAATAAACTTTTGATTTTCATTGCATGCTAGCTATTGTATATTAAATTTTCATCGTACGTAATATTTTAATTAAAAATGAAAATTAATCTATGTGACTATAAATATTAAGATGATTACCTACATAATATTATTATATGTTTAATAATTGTTGTTATACCTACGATTAAATTAAAATGACTATTCAAATTTTAGAGACTAAACAAATTCTGAAGCGTGACTGATACAATTTTTTGTTTGTATTACTTATAATATTTTTTGACGAGCATTAACCGTTAAATAATGTATTCAAACTGTTGCTAAAAACGAAGATGAAGATTATCTATGTTAATGTCTAATGATACATAATAAGTTTAAATTTCCCCTTTGTATTTTAATTAGTTTATCTTTAAATATTGTTAAATAGGTACTTATATTTTTGTTTTACATTTATTTTTTGTTTATTTAATTTATTCTTTTGGGTACTTACATATTTTTTTTGAATGTTTGTTTTTTATTTTTTAATATGTCATTTAAATTTAAAATTGTTTAAATACTAAGTACACAAAACATAGCTATAGTATTCATATAGTGTAATATTTAATAGGTTGTATTCATTTGTAAATACAGTAGGTACATAATATTACGATTTTCCAAACACACTATTTTTGGCAACAACAATGACACGTTTGGACATATATTCATGTATTTGTATGTCGTTCAACAAACATAGGTGTGTCAGTTCGTCGTATTTAAGCAGCAATTATTTATGTGTGAATAAAAATATCATACCTAACTCGGTAGGTACATTGTATTCTATACGTTTTGTTAGAAATACGCTTCTTCCAAAATTACGTACCGTTGTTTATGGCGCAAAGACGCATGAATGACGAGATATTGTACGCAACTACCTATTTTATTTTAAATTGATTTTGTATGTACCTACTATGATAAATGATTTTGAATTGAAATATTTTGCTATAGATACGGTACTCGACTTTGGTAAAAAAAAAAAAAAAAATACGTGTTACCAATGTGCAATATATGAGTAGATCGCACGAATAACTAATAATTACACCTTACATCGGAACAGTTTTTGTTATGTGTACTTACTATCTGTAGGATTGTAGTGTAATTCATTCACGATGATTAATTATAGTGAATAGGTTTTCGTTTATTTCACATAGTCATTACTCTATAGTGAAGTCTAATAACTAGTGATCTCTGACTTTATATACATACGTATATAACACTGCAATAATTAGATATTTAAAAACCGTAAACGTAATTATTTTTAAGTTTAAGAACTTGAGCATCTGTGCGGTTGTAATATACATAAAAATTTGATTCCGGTTAATTCCCCCAGTAAGTTATTCTATTATCGTTTATTTTATATAGATAAATACATAGATTTACATTGCGCAAGACAAGTACTTTGGTGTATTAAAAAAAACATCGTGCAATTTTAATAGCGTTTGCTTTTAAATAAATAAATTATAAGTACAGGATTATATTTTCAAGTTCATTATTTGGTAGAGGATTAACGTAATATTACGTCTACGTTAAAATAAAAAATGTGAATAATAAAAAACTGTAAAAATGGCCATATCCTAAAATTAGCATTATCAATCCATATAATAAATTTCCCGGAACATCAATATTATGCTGTTAGTATTCCATATTATTTTGATTGTGGCCTAGATATTGTGAATTCGTGGACAGGTTTACAGAGCAACTAATTCGACCCGGGAATCCGAAGTTCAAACTGATTAATGTTACGATACAATACATTTAGTGAATTGTAATTATAATGGATTACTGTCTAAGTTTAATCAAGTGCACTATGTAATTACATATACTTTGAAATCAATTTCTAATGTATTGACTATTAATAGTGAAATGATAAAACAATACATCGCAAAAAAAAAAAATAATGACCATTCAGCTATTGGGTGAAAGAAATTTAATGATTAAAATAGATAATAATTTATTGTTATTGAATACAATATTATTTGAGAGATATTGTCATGTATATACTTTTCATAAATTAACAATCGTTACCTTAAATTTATGATGACAATTATATTGAGTATCAATTTTTCACTTGTGCGAGAAAATTAAATATTGAAAAACATAAAACAAAAATTACTTTGTGATAAATTCATAAACAATATTTTGAAAATTAATTACTCTGTTTCTTTCTTTATTAACTGTGCGCATCATAATCTTTAATATCCAAGTTCCGTTGAAAAATATAGGAATCATTTCTTTGAAATTAATTATACGTATTTATTATTGCCGTAACAAAATATTTGAAGCAGGTGAACTTTATTATGAATTTCTATAAGATATTTTTACATTTTTACATTAGTTATTTTTCTCAACTTACATCGGTAATGTAAACAAATATGCAAAATGACAAAATTAGTGGCACTGATTGTAATAAAAAACACGTCATCTTTGCACTGAATCGATTACTAGTAACGACGTTAAAATCGCAACGGTTAGTGTTAATGTCTATAAGCTATAATATTACTATGTACATACGCGACGGTAATCGCTGTCAATGAACGACAGAATACGTCTAATGTTTAAATAGTTATATGTTACCCCAACACTATGGTGGGACCTTATACGGTGCTGTAACCGACCGAAATGCGTATTATGCACGACGATGAAACACCGTAGATTACACGAAAAATTACAAGCACGACGATGTCGGTCCGCATTACAAAATAATAGATGTACTCGTACTTACACGTTTGCGTCGGATCCGAAAGCAAAAAACTCTGGTACACGACACATTCGGTCCGAGCACAAAAAACTCAGTATTTCGTAGTTTATACCGTACGGGTTTTTCTTTATCGAGTTGCTTTCCGAATTCCTAAACCTAATGCTCGGTCCCACGATCCCTATACTATCTAAACTCTGTCATAAGGGTATTTTTTTTTGGAGAACGACCTTACAAAGAGAGCCAGCCATATCTCTTGCTGATATCATCATCGTAGGAATGCGAAGAATACGAAATAATTACCAAACGGTAAGTGCACTATTTAGTAGAAATTGTAATATGTAATAAAAAAAATGTAAAAAATAACTATTCGTATATTATAATATAAATAATTGTTATATTGTACTGTTGTGTTGTATTCAAAAAGCCCCAAACTTCATTAACTAAATAAATATTATGTGCTGTATATAAAGAAAATAATATGTCATGCTCCAGTGTCTTGAAATTGAAACGATTCTGACTAATCAAAGTTAAGCCTTACAAAGTATGATGAAATAGTATATCATAGAAAAAAAAACTAATACCTACGTCAACGTTTGAATCGTCTAAACAGATTCAACTTTGATTATTTGATCACCTGTGAATCTTGACAATAACTCACACTGCATAAGCGTTTGTAATAAATATTATGTATGCTATATATTTAAAAAAAATGTTAAATGTAGACACCATATTATACAGTAAGGTATCGTTAATCCAAACACAGGCTAATCCGAAAAACGTGGTAATCCGAACGGGTGTGAAAATCGTCGCATACTCGCATAGCTATATTAATACACACACGCTCAGTTTTTTGAAAGACAAAGCATTTTATCAGCATAATATAAGAACTAGTATTAAGAAAAATAAATATTTTAAATGAATAGGTTAACTATTAGTTATGCATATATTATGTAACGTATATATTAACTGACTGTATATACATAATTATAATTTTGATATGAATCAATACAGTATGTACCTACAGGTAATAATAAATATAAATTTAAAAATTTAAATTACAAGAAAATTGATTTTGTTTTAAGTCATCATAGGTAATCCGAAAAAAAACGGTAATCCCAATGACCTATTTCTCCAATCTCGTTCGGATTAACGAGACCTTACTGTACAAATTTAAGAAATTCTGTGTTGTACTATTAAGCAACGTATTAAATTGCTATGTTGTTTTAAATTATGCACGGAAATTCTATAATACAACTCCTAGAATTTTTATTTGAGTGTTTAATCAAAATTTGTCTATTTTTTAATTTATTTTAAAATATGTATACTTACTTTTATATTTAAGACATAAATATTTGATATTTTATAGAATGGCGGATTCAACACTTTGCTAGAAACATTTATACAAACGCGTAATAGAACACAACGACGTCAACTGAAAAGTCTATCTGAATAAAATATTGCTTTAAAGAGTTTAAATATTGTGAGTAAGTATCATAAATTTAACCTATACTCGCCAACTAAAATATTATAACTGTACTTATTTTATTATTATACCTCCAGCAGTTGTGTAAATCACAAGCTTATTGAATTTATATTTTTTTAAATTTATATTATCAAAAGTAGTACCATTAAAAATAGTAATGAAAAACAATTTCTTTAAACTGTAATCATTTAGGTCCGATGATTTGTTAAAGATTTTAAGCAATATATACGGTACTATGTATGATGTTTATTTACATAGAATTAATTATCATTTAAAAACATGAGTTCAATTCAAATTTTATTATTTTTTTTTTTTTTTTACAAATTGTTGAACAAATAATTAGATTGAATTTTTTTTTTGCAATGTGAGCACAATGAACAATTGTTAATTATTGGCAATTGAAAAACAGTACACAATATTTATACATTTCGGACTTTGTACAAAATACTATTTAATCATGGCCAAATGTACTGTTCCAAACTCTATATATATATAACATAATTTAAAATAATGTATCTTAGAAAGTTTAAATAACAAAAAAAAAAAAAATCAATTCATAAAAAAAATAGTCCATAAAAAAATTATTTTTTATTTTTTAGTCTAAAATATACTATTTTAGTTATATTCAATTTGCTTCCAAGAAGATTAATATGATATTTTCACTTTGAATGATTATTATAACTGCTGAAACGCATAATAACTGTAATTAATTTGTTTCAATATAAATTGATCGACAAAGTGTTTTATTTATTCTAGTTTCGGTGTAAAATCAATACAGTGTTTTGATTTAAATTTAAAAACGTGTTTCTAAAAATGAAGTACTTACTAATTTCCATTTTTAAAAGAAACGTTTATTCAAAACTATACATTGATATTGAAGCAATTTCAATTTTTCCTTTTGTTTTAATTACGAAATTCAACCAACATAGATATAAAAAACATAAAGTAAATCAATACAGTTAATATAACTGTACCTACTTGGAATAGAATATTATATTAAATACGAACTGAATAATAAACCAATATTTAATTATATTTTATTGTGCATTCCTACTAGTTTTTGGTCGGGTTAGGTCGGGGTGTATGAGAGAATTAAAAAAAAAAAATATGATTATATGATATGAAGGTAATATGTATTAGACAATGTCATTAGTATTTAAAGAAAACAAGATAACTCTATAAAGTATGTGACATTTATACCCATGAACATGAATAAACCAGTTTCTTTAGTTAAATTGATAGGGTCCTGTGGATCTTAAGTGAACTACCTAGGTTACAAGCTACCTTGGTAAATGTTATAGGTCACTAAAAGCAATCCCTTTCTATCTTATCTTTCCTACTATGCATATTTAATATCACGTATATATATGTGTACAAGGTTATGCGTCTATGGGGTGTCTCAGACTGTTTGTTTGTTTGTTTTTTTTTTTTTGGAGACGTTAAGACTACCTACACGAGTATTATAGTTCCTTACTTTCGAAAAATTCCAACACTTACATGGTTTTTAAAACCGTGAAAGTAAAAAAAAAAAAAAATACGTGTTTACCGTTTAGGAACATCCTATATAGTTATTTAAGGACATCCTCTTGTGATGGTGTAGATTATAAGCTAAGCATATAAAATATGGAGATGTGTTCGATACTCGTTTTTGATATTACCCTACTTAGGAGTACATATATGTTACATCCAGATAGTATACTTAATCGTTTTTTTTCTTGTAAAATGGGCATTCAGTTCATGAAAAACGATCGTATCGTGAATAGGGTTTCGAATACACGAGATTACTTAACTCTTATCCTTTACATGGAATTAAAATAACATTCCTTCGCGACAAGTAATTATTGAAAAAACGAATTTTGTTTAGGCATAAAAGATATTAAATAAAAACATAATTGTGTAGGTATAGTAATTATTTTGAAATTCGTATTATATTGTAGGTATATTATACATCGATAACAGATAAAATAATACTACTATTGTTGTAATGTTGTAAACTAAAAAAAATCAAAAATATATTTCATGTTTAGCAGTTTAGTATTTACATAGTATAACAAATTATTCAAATGTTTTAGTGTTCAATTACTGTAAAGACAATTGTCTGTCGTCCTTGTTTTACATCCCACGCTTCGTCAGAGCAGTATGTCACTATAACGTAATTCAGGCGTATAACAGTATGATTTCGTACACAAAACTTTAAACATGGTGTTATATTTTATCATCAGTTAAATTCGAATTCTTTAAAAAAAAAAAAAAACATTCCAAATGTCAACTGTAAATAGTAATTCACTTTTGTATTTAAACATGGCTCGATGAAACCAATTTTTAAATTTTACTTACGGTATTGTTAAAAAATTAGACTTTTATATTACTATTTTTAAATTAATGCTTTTTTTACAATAAGATACATATGTATATATATATTTTTTTTTTTATCAAGTAAAAACACATAAATACCTATAGTTAAAAATAAAATTATAAATTTTTAGGAATTTATCAACTAGGTATACCTAGAAATTATTATCTAACTTTTGCATAATTAATACCTTAAAAATAACTTAGTGCAACTTATTTTGGAAAAAAAAAATAATAATGTAGGCATCAAAGAATATTATTATACAGTAAAAAAAAACTGTTATATAATAACCACCATTCACTATTATAATAACATATATTACATCAAACAGTATATAGGTAATATGATATCGATATGACTTATGGACTACTGGGTTAGGGTTAACTCGTTGTTTTAACTGTTTGTTAATTAATAATGGCAGAATGTGAGGAATTTATACATTTTAATTGGGTTGATAAAGACACACACCCACATAATACAATTAATTATGTACATAACATTATATTAATTATATACATTCTGTATGAAGTTAATCAAATAGAGTAATTTTTATAATTCAATAAAATATAATGAATATGATTGAATTTTTATGGTTATCAAAAACCCGTATTTATAAAGTGGATGTCCACTTTTCAGATGAACAATATATTTCAACAAGTATATAATATTTTTAAGGGTGACCACTAACCATTATACTAATATAGGTAGGTAACTAAATAAAAACAAAATTTTATGTTTATGGTTAATTAAATGTTTTCACATAAATATAGTATAATGTACCTATAGGACATAACAGTTTAAAAATGTAATGTCGTCGATTTAAAAATTAAATTTTTAAGTTTATTTTTTATTTTACTTAACGATTAAATTATTATGGCTATAAAATCGGTATATAATAATATACCGATATACTTATTAAATATTATGTATTATTTAACAGACTTATCGTTAGGTAAATCGTAGCTACAGGGATTCCTTTAGTTATATGAAAAATTACTATTTTCAGTACGGATTTACATTTGCTGATGAAATTCATGTAGGTAAAAAAAAAAAGTTCTCGTTTGACGGTTGTATTACTCTGAATTCGCATTACATACAGTACCTACGCCCGCGTGCAACTGTGCTCGACATAAATAAGATGGTTTTACAATAAATATTCAAGTCTGGTGCTACATCGTTGTTATATTATATACTTGGGGGACAAAACTATACATGATCCGAGTATATAATATTATATTATATACGGCATAAAGTATCTATATACAGCAGCCTTGTGCAACAAATGGCGGTATCGTAAAATTTTCTTAGGTGACGGAAAACCAAATCGAACACCTGCATATTATATCCCGTGCGTGCATTACCTATAGACATTTTTCTTTCTCGTCTCACGGTAGTATTTTATCTGCAAATACACGGTATATCGAAAAGGTTGATTTTATACGAAACGACGGCGAAAAAATATTTGAACGTGGCGATGGTACACGTACCGTCGTAGTTGTTTCGAAAATAAAAAATAAACGCGTTCTAATATACATAATATTTTATGCACCGAGTACCCAAGTGTAAAATATGTAAATTATAATAATATATATTGTGTATTCGAAGATCGACACGAGATCGATTCCAGGAAAACTCGTGGTTTACAACGGCCTTGGATCGTCATAGTTATTCGCAGGTTCATATTATTATATTCGTATATAGGGGGAGTCTGGAGTCATCAAGTATTCTCAGTATTATCACCGCCATTTTTTCCCTCAATAACACAATATTATTCAAAAGCCGATTTTAAAATATATTTAAAGACCATATAGTTTAAAACTCACGAAATTGTTTGTTCTACTTTAGAAGTGTCGTGTAAAGCTAATACAATATCAAACTAAAACCTCCCTTTTCTATTATAATTTATATTTTAGTGTGTAATCTTAATGAAAACATTGACATGTTAAAATCAAAATTCAAACTAATATTTTTTTAGCTATTTAATTTTTAAAGATAACACAGGTCCAGTTAAGATCGGTGGTGTTGAAGGTGAAGGTCCAAGTATAATATACACTTGATTTAATATTACTTTTATTTCATAGATATTCTTATAAAATATATTATCCACCAAATAATTATCAGTAAAAAAAGGAGGAGGTTTTTATATTTTGAAGAATACTGAAATTTATATGGCCACAGGACTGCAGTCTTTAGCTAGGTAGTATAAAAAAAATGTAAAAATGTAATAAAACACTCTTTGATTATAATTAAAAATTCTAAAAATCAAAATTTGAATAAATTCTTAGTTACAGGAAAAATGGGGAGGAGGGTGAACGTGTTCGGGAAATCACCCTGTATACATGTATGTATATACAAATGTGCACTTGTTGAGACGAGTTCTGTGGCGGCGGCAGTGGCTTGCGTAATAGTACTATACATCCGAACCACTACCGAGGTCGCGGCGGGCGGAGGGGTGTGAAAAATCAGCCCTCGGGAAATTCAACAAGTGCGCGGGGCGACGCAACGGTCATGCGCGCGGGCGGGTGCGTGCCTCGTGGACGAACGCGGTGGCGGCGGCGGCCGGTGCGATCCTTTCGCGGTGTCCACGTCGTCGCGGACCTTAGTCGCAGTCGTCGTCGTCATCGTCGCCGCCGCCGTCGTCGTCGTCGTCGTCGAAATCATCGCCACCGTCGCAGTCGCTGCCACAGCAACCGCATCACCGTCGCACGCGATTTCACGCGGTCGCACGCGATTACACGCCGTCGAATGATGTTGACGACGGGGTGGGCGGTGTCCGCTTGGCTGTTGCTGTTGTTGCCGTCACTCACCTTGCAGGCCGCCGCCGGGGGCTTCGTCGAGTACAAGGTGGGAGTGCTGATGACCACCAAACTGGACTCGCCGTTCGACTTGGAACGGTGCGGTCCTGCCGTCGACCTGGCGCTGGACATGGTAAACAAGAAGTTCCTGGCCCACCACAGGGTACGTCTGAAGAAAGTCGAGAGCAGGTAAATCCTTTGAAGTCGCGCAGGATAAACGTACCTGTTTGTTATAGTATTATATACCTACGTGTATGCAGTATATGGCTGGTAGGTGTATTCGGAAGTCGAATGTTATGACTTATGAGTGTGTTTTCGGAGAGGTGAAAAAAGTGGCTACCGAATAAATCATTCGGGGACAACCCACTTGTGTCAGTCTCTTATTCCGTAATCGAGTTCTACGACCAATCACCTAAACCGATATTTAGTGTACGACGTATCCGGTTGAGGCACTTTATCAACTCTTTTTTCTCTTTTTTGACGCGGGCGAATGCTTTTGATTCGCCTTTCGTTCTAGATACATAGATAGTTTGTCGTAGGTATAGGTTTTTCTATCTATCAATCTATCTATCGCAAACGCGTCTGTTTTGACGATATTCGTTTACGTTATCCGTGTACGTGCAGTAATCCCGTATAACCGAAATAACATACAGATATAAATGTTTCGCTTCGAAATATTGTATTTTTATTCTTTTACATCGGCCTGCAGACAAGACCCGCCGGAAGGGGCTGGCTGAAACCCGTACAAAAAAAATTGGCTCGCTCATCATACATAATACGCGACTCCGCAGTTGAAAAACCGCAGAAATTACGTCTCCGTGTGTCTATACATTTATTTAGGTTCCTACACTTATTTACCATTGTGTCGACGATATCGGTATAATAATAATATATCGCTTTTTACTTGAAATAATATCATCGTATTATCAAACCGTTATTGTTGTATAATAAACTGACCGGCGAACTGTTTTTCAATGTCGATAAGAATATCGAAACTGTGACTTTAACGTTTTCTTTAAATCTTTTCCGTCCCAGAACAATAATATACGCTTTTTCATAATATAAAACAGTTGATCAGGTGAAAACTTTAAAACTTCGTTAAAAAAAAAAAAAATCACAACACCTGTGTGTAGATAAGTACTTAAAATGTAGTGACGAACGTTGATTTCAGAATTTTGTATTGCGTGAGACACCGTCTCAAACGGGTTTGATTCGTATATTTAATGCTATAATAATGTATAAACCCGGCTGTGTCTTGCTACAGAACGCAGTACTTATTGATATACAATATACATACATAACGTTTAAATTGTTAACAAAGAATTTATTGTTTATTTATTTTTTTTAAATACGACTAGTAGCGTAGAAATATTTATAAATATTACCTATTTTATTTTATGTTGAATTATTTTGTTATATTATACTTTACTATAATAATTGCAGGTATTATTTGGAACTTATTACGCTATAAAAACTTAGTTAAACTCTCATAATATTAAAAACAATAAATACTTCGTATAAAAAACAACTATTGGTGCAGAATTAAAATAATTTTGAACTTCTCAGAGAGGCAATAATTTAATTTAATTGTATGTATTAATTTATCAGTCATTGAAAAAAAAACTTGTATGTGTATGTATCGAGTTAGATTGCAAATAATTAAAATCTAAACCAAACTCAAGTAAATTTAAAAATATTAATGGAATTTCAATATTATAATGATTTTCCATTATTTATTAACATCTTACAACTCGTTCAGTTTTAAAAATCAGATATTATTTTCACTGTAGATATAAGTAAAGTGTATTATTATGTACTACAGATAACATTTTTATTTTATTACTTTTAATTTTATAAATACAACAAATTATCTTTAAATTTGGTATACGATACATACATCTCATGCATTGTTAGGTAATCTAAAAACGTCGTAGAAAACATATAATGGTATCAAGAACAATACCTATAATATTATATATCAAAAATATTGTAGTATTTGTTTTTATCATATTCAATTTTCATTTTTTAATAAAATTGTCTACGTTCAAAATCTCCATTTTGTAGAGTAGAGTGATGAATGTATTAGTTACCCTTGTTTATAATGATACGTGTTTTAAAAGAAGGTGATGACAGATACAAAAAAACTTTTTAGAACATTATAAATGTTTGAATTTTAAATTTTTGTAGGTGGTATCTGCTTTTCTGTTATTAAATTGAGTATTAGGTATTTTAGAGTATACAATTTTCAGAACTTTTAAAAATATACTTTTCGTTTTTTTTTTTTATTGAAATTTAAAGCTATAAATAACTGTAGGGACTTGGATTTTGCATTAAATATTTATGTAAGAATTTTCTAGATGATATAATTTCAATAAATATTATGTTGATTGTTTAGGTGTTATTCAAAGATATTAAAATTTTTTTCCGATTTGTGTATGACATAATGTTTGTTTCTTTGTAAATCCACCTTTTATAATTTTCAAAATATGTGTAGAATAATTTTGAGCTTTTTAAATGCAGCTTAAAATTAGCTTAAATATTTTGAAATTCTCATTGTGTATCTGAAAATAATAAATTAAGTAATAGTGGATTTACTGGCAGAACAAACTGTGTCATAGGTACATAAAAAAAGAACTAGAAATATTTTAACGGTTAATGTGGATAAAATGTTTAAGCTTGGATAAAATACTAGAAAATTAAAAACAGGATTTCTCATACGTTTTAGTAATAGTAATTCACGTTTTAGTAATAGTAATTCAAAAATATTTAAAATACATACTTATTACAATGTTTTATAAAAGCGTTTAAAGTTTAAATACCTACATATTAATGCAATTTGCAAAAATCACAAAAATTGAAATTTAACTTAAAAATAATTGTATAATTACAATAATTATTCATTAGTTCATAATAAAACATTCGTGATTATTTTTATGCAAAAATATAATATTGATTATTCACATAAGTGGTGTTCAATAAATAAAATATCAATTATTCATAACTTCCGTTGAAAGGCTTGCTACACCGAAAGGTACCAGATCGAGGTATGTATACAATTGTTAAATCCCACTACTAAAATAGTCTGTACTTGGACGTTTCATTAATATTACTAAAAACAATGTAAATTATTCTATCCTTGTGCTAATACAATTTATTTTGAAATTAACTAGGTAGTAATTACTGTGTTTTAGAATGTTTTTGATATAAATCTGTATCGAGATTACTGAGTCTATTACATTGGGAAATAGTTTTTACATGAAATACTAAGTTAAGACTTTCGTATTTTAGCCACAGTAAACTAGTTTTAAAGGAAATTTATACTAAACGAAAAAAAAATATAAAATATTACACCAAAATTATTTCTGGAGAAATATGACTACAGTGCAAGGGTTGAATTATGAACTGAAATAAAATTATTATCAAAATAAAAGACTGTGTATTATAGAAATGTATCTGTTTTACACTCGGATATTCGTTAGATAAACACCAGGTACCTCAACAATAAGAAAATATTCGTAAGTGTATAGTTTACTGAGTAGATATTAAAAATAAATACATCGATCCATTGCAATAAACCTACCTATTCCTCACAAATTCAGTTATAGTTTCAAAACTGTCGGGGGAGTGGACTCTGAAAATTGTTGTCTGTCTAATAAAAATGTTGTTGAATGCATTTGAAATTAAAATAAAATTACAATATAACGTACTAGTTTTCCCTAGTGCACTTTGTTGATCGTACAAAACGTATTCGTGGTTGCCTAATATAAACATTTAGCGTACCGTGTGTTGAATGTTGATATAAATAATATTTTTCGTTTTTCGTTTAGATGTGTAGACGATAACCGGTATTGTCCATGAACATATTTCGATCATATCGTATTTTTAAAAAATTATTTTTCACTCGGTTGACAGGTGTCAGACTAAATATTTTTTTTTTTTTTAAAGTTTCTATCGCTTTTCTATTATTTCTTTGCAAGTTATTCGTTTATTCGTCTTGTGAACAGGGGTATAGATGTATAAATTGTTTACTGCAGAGCATACAAGAGAGCACACAACAGTTATCCACCTGCACTTCATTTTTCATTAAAATTACGATTTTTATGTGATTCAAACTTTGTTCGATTCGATATTAATTTACACTCGTCGTTCAAAGACAACACATCGTTTTATTTATACCTTTATGTGCTTATATGCATATTTACCGATTATTTTAAAAATTAATATTTATAGTTTGCTAATATTAATTTAGTGAGTCGGAAATGGGTTTAAAAACTTTTTTGCACGGTGATACATCGTCGTATTTCGGCTTCAGTATACCTATCAGTTATCGTTAATTTTTTTTAGTACATTTTTATTAAAATTATCTTAAAATTAACTGAAAAATATTAAGTTAATACATTATTTACAATTCTTCTATTTATATTAATATCGACTTAGCTTGTGAAAGTCTAAAAATGTTTCGTATTAAATTTAAATTTAATTTTATTGGACAGATAGCGCCAATGATATATTTATATTTTATGGTTTAATATTATATAAGCAAGAGTTAGGTCCATAAAACTATACTTAATTAAGGTGTATGGTAGGTATGTATTAATTTAAAAAAAGATTAACAATTGGATGATTGCATTTTGAGATAATTGGCATTTAAAACTCACACATAATTTATTTAAGACATATCTATGTCAACATTTCCTTTGATCTGATTGCAGCGACATCTGCTAGGTCTAAATGTGAATTTAAACATTCTAAACCACCAATATACTCATTCATATACACGAAAAATGTCATCAGAATCATTTCTGTCGTTTAGGAGACAGGAGTTAAGTGACACATACACAGAAGAATTATGTATATAAATATATGCACATATTGTTTGCTATAGAGCAGCGATTCTCAACCTGTTTATACTCACGTACCACCTGACGTAATAACCTTTTAATTTTTTCTTTTTTGCTTATTAAAAATGTGTACGTTTGTTTTTGATGTAAACAATTTTATTTTATTAAGCAGGATTATGACAATATAAATATTTAATGCACAGTAAGAAATTAAATTAAATAAGTACTATTATTATTTATTATTATAATTAATATGGTTTACTTCAATGGGACGGTTAGTGTTGTAAATTATAATATAAAAATTACTCGATGCAAACGACTCGCGTGGCACTCACGAATAAACCGAAAAAACTAATGTAAAAACATTTTATTCTTTAATAATAGAATACGCTCTATCGAGTTTATCGAATTATATCTATATTATATTAGATTATCGTTAACTTAGTTTCTACGATTACAAATGATCTTCTATATACATATATATAACTAGCTAATATCAAATAAAAACAAACCAAATAATATTTAATTCCAATTATTCTTGTAAAGGGAGATTTTCTTCGTGTACTACCTTTAAGCTTTAAGCGTACCAAAGGTCGAGAAACGCTGCTATAGAGTGTTGTTTAAAAATATATATAACATGTCAGACAGTGGCTTAGATGACTTATTAATTATTATTTATGATTGTGTTCAAATATTTAATAATTATATCGAAATAATATTGTTTGCGCTATTATGACGAGGTTACCCAGACGGTTTCTCAGTATCATTCAGTTATTATTACTTTATTTTTAAATTTAATATGGGTTAGATTAGGTTATCAATGTTTTTTAAATTAAAATAATAATAATAATATATTATGATTTTAAATTTTTCTCAGCGATAGAATCCAGCTTTGTGTTTATACAAACGATTCATGAATAGGGCATTCTTTGAAGAGTGTAGTATATTATTAAATTCTTATAAAAATAACTCTTCATCATTTATTGTTTACATAATAGTTATATAATTTAAATAATATACTTTAAAACTCAAATTTTTCAATTTAAAATATTATGTAAGACCGTAAGTATATATTATTTGATATTTATTAAAAACAATCTACTAAAAATAAAAATGTGACTTTGATACATGTTGTATTGTAGTTTAAAGTTAAATAAACCAATCAAATAGGAGTGTAGTATTTATTATATTAGTATAAAAACGGTGTATATAATAACATTATGTCATAATTATTAAAAATTTAAATGATTTTGTAGTTGTTCTACATAAAATGTATAAATAATTGACGAAATTTAACTAATTTGTATAGTAATTCTGTCTATCTGTGATTAAAATCTAATGTTCAAAATATTTGAATAAAAATTTGTACTAATATTTTACGAAAGAAAAAATGTGATATTAAAACAATAAAAATAAAAATACATATTTCATATACATATCAAAAATGATGAATTCGCGACCATTTTAACACACAACCTTATTTTCTGTTTATTGGTTATAAGACCAATATTGACTACCATCAATGACGGATATGTCATTACGAAACGTATTTTCTTCAAAAAAAGTTTCTATCTAACGAGATCATATTATTGTAAAATCAACATTTCCTTCACTTCGTTTTGAGATTATTTGACGATCGTAAAAATATATTTCATTAATTTACAGCAATATATACGTCTTTTCGAAACTACCGTAGCGAAATAAATACGTATATGACCGATTTTCGGGAAACAAAATTAATCATAGTTAATCTTAGGTTTAAACTTTAAACCGTATAGATAACATTGAATCGGAAAAGCGGAATTTTCGCATAATGTGTATAGTCAGCATAGAAATAATACGATTTTAAAACGTAATACGCAGAATGTAAATAATAATTGTATTATTTACCTGATGTACCCGATTTTTGGTAATGATTTATTTTACGATATAATTTATAGTTTATTAGAACCAAACTAACTCGCATCGATTGCATGGCAAGTTTGTGATATGTGAAAAATCGTTATCAAGCCATAAATTATTATGTTTTAGTCGTAGTTACAATATTTAAAAATTTACTGCTCCTTATCGTGACTGTAATTTATTTAATAGCCGCGTAAAACATAACGTATCTTACGAGTTTTATTTCCCATTATATTTGACTGCAGAGGTGTAATCTGTACATATTATATACAGTCCAAGTGCTGTATTAGTATAAATATGTTAGATGGGCAACATACGTGGTATTCGTTACACGGCGTTTCAATTATGCAATTTAACAGCACAAACGAGCATGGTCAGTCGCCATAGTGCACTTACGATCTACCTATATTATTACTTATTAATGCTTCGCGATAATAACATTAAATTTTAATACAGCGGTCAATATGTCCAAACTAAATATCACAGTATTAAGTTGATAAATAATAATGATAATACCGTGTTCATTTTCGTTTGGACAAATAGCAACATACGGTTAATTAAAAACTAAATACAATTATTATTGGATTAACTTTTGATTGATACAGTGGATTTATAATAATCAAATAAATGAGTATGAAACTATTGAAATCTATATTGTTAGTATGCTGATTTTAAATTATTGTATTGTTAATTATTAAGTGATCAAATATTATATTGCACGAAATTTAAAGTCAAAAATTGTAATTATTCTTTCTAAGTTTAAACAAAAATAAACAACTTTACATAAATAAATTTGAAACTACAGCATTTCTATTAAACACACGTATTAGTAGTATGAACTGAATAAAATGTTTTTGATCATTTTAGATAGTGAATTGTATATTGTTTCTCGTGATGTGTAATACAATTTGAACTATTGCATTTTTTAAATCTTAATCTTATAATATTAACTTCATTAAAAAAAAAAAACATAATAAAAGCTTATGGCTAATCTTGAAGTAATCTTATAAAAAAAAGCTACTGACATTTAGTCCGTAATTCCTCATAAACATAAATATTTTTTCCCTTAAAGACAAAAAAAAAAATCATTATAGAATGTAAATTATAATTTTAATAAATTTATTATACATAGGTACATTATACTATATACACATATTACTGAATAAATAAAAACTTTAATGAGTATAAAACAAACATTTTCAATTTAAAATACTTTTTCTCATTATATTAGGAATAATCTGCATATAACGATAAATCTATTCTACTGTAGTTATTGCTTAGTGCAATATTCAACAGACAAAGAGTATTATGCGAGATATTGACACATTTATAGTACTTAAGGGGATCATTTTCATTTTAGCGTACCTATTTATATGGGGTCATAACATGGGTAGCCTATTTATTACTTATTACGTACGTTATCAATAAAATAGTAGTCCCAATTGATAAATATTTAAAATACTAGTAAAAAAATTTGTTTTTTTACATAAAATAAATGTTTTAAGCTTCATTCGATGTTAAAATACTGATTTTATTTTAATACTCAAGGGAATAAAACATAATTTATAACATATTTTACTCGTGATGAATACAAAATAAAATAAAAGAAGTTGTTTATGTATGTTTTTTTTTTTTTTTTTTTTTTAATTAAATTAAATTAAAATGTCTTACATTTAGGTCAAATTGAATAATGTATGTCTTAAAAACTATTATATATTATTGTTATAAATTTAATTTTTAAACATTAGTTTATAACTGCTTTACAGTAATTATAGCATCCTAATAAAAATGATAAAAGGTAAGCATTTAAATACAATAAAAACATCAGAAATATTTTACATTATTATATTAATAATATAATAAAAAATAAATATATACATTAAGCAGGTTTTGCTATATATAAACTACACACTATTCTTTTAATCTAATGAGTAATGACAATATAATTAATTTTCAGACCAAAGATTTTAACTACGTTGGTTATAAATAATTCTAATAATAAATTCAATTAAATATTTATAAATTGTATATGTATTATCTAAGTATTTAAATATTTGATTTATGTGATGGCATTTTAGTGCCATAGTAAATATTTTTTGTTTTTATAGTAATTTAATTGGATACTCGTAGAGCATCTTCAGTACATATACTATGGTTAAGGTAAGAACATCAACAATCCCTTCTAAATTTATCTATCGTAATAAATTGTCATTAAATTTAAACAATTGCAACACTTTTTAAACAAATATGAAAAATTTAATTTTAAAAAATACGTTTAAACGTTGGTGTTTATGATTAGCTCGTTTGTTAAGGGTGGTGTATTAATCATATGATCAAAAAAGATGCGTATAGGCCGTTATACAAAATTACAGGGTATCCCTAGTGCTCATGGTCTTCAATCAACCATGACCTGAAGGTAACTTATTCATTGATTATAAATCAAATTTGTGTGGTTGTGAAGGCTAATTATTATAATTGACAATCATATATCTATACACACGTTGCAGAGTAACACACGTTTAAATTACCATATTATTACGCAACACAATATATGGTCAAAATACAACCACCCTTCTCCGCGTCTCTAGTTAACGCCCACTAATGAAAATTCCCATCTCAGGACACCTATTGTATTGTGTTACTAATTAATTAATTTGTATGTCTATTTGTAATTATTATTATTTGTTTTATTGTTAATTATAGTTATTACGAATTAATTTCCAAATTATTATGTTACATTGCACTCCACTAACTAACCTACATATAACAACAGAATAAAATTTTAAAATTATATGATAAAATTCTCATCGGAAATAGTTATCTTATGTATTACAGTTATGTTGTTTGTATGAAAGAAAGCACAATAAATAGGCAGTTATTTTATTTTCCAAAAATTATAAAACGCTAAATAATATAATACTTTTCTAAGTGTTGTCATTTAAGATTTGTTTAAAGTTTCAGAACAAAATTAAATACAACTGTCGTCAGATCAAGTGATTTTTAAAATCAGTCAGGAGAAAAATACCCCCTTCCCAAATTCCATCCCCTCATGATGTCGTCACTGTATAATGTATATAATATATAAAAACAAAATAACTGAAAATTTCGTTTTTTATTATAGGTGCACAAATATTTTTTAATTATTTCAAAATCATGTTTATAACTCGGATTTTATCTAAATATAATACATATTACTACAGTGGAACCTCAATAACTCGAACATTTATAAGTCGAATTTTCGATAACTCAAATTCTTTTTTCGCCTCCAACCGATTCGAATTACTGAGGTTCTACTGTATTATGAAAATAAATAAATATGTATTATTACATAACTGTTTTTTTTCATACATATATTTTATGATACAATTGGGATAAGTAATAAGTATCTACTAATTTTTGTGTGGCAAGTAATTATTTTAGTTTATATTTTATATAAAATAAAAAATGTAATCATTATAATTATAATATTAAACTTACCATAATTAATAAACAATAAAAAAATGAATGCACATTGCATAGTTAACAGTTATAAAATAAATGTATTTGATATTTTATCTATTTTTCTAAATAAAATATCCGAAAATATAATGTACTAAAAAAGGTGTATTAATGAACTCCAATTATTTTTCATAAAATAAAAATATGAAATGGAACTAATTATTGAAATTTCAAGAGAAAATATACCTGAAAAATAAAAAGACAAATTCTAAGTATTTAATACACAATATTGTGTAGCAACTTTTATATCGAGTTTCTATAATTATACTTTATATCTATTCATTATTATTATATAATTATTTTCAATGGATATTTCAGAAATATAATAGATTAGGTTACATTAAATTGAGTTTTTCATATGCCTCTTAATTATTATTGTTACTGAAAAAAAAAATGAAGAAAAACATAGCTACTAATTTTTCCATTTCATTAAAATAATTAGAATATATTTTTTACTAAAAATAATTGACAAAGTATAGTTTGTGTAGATTCTATTATATTGACACTTATCAATAAAAACTATGATACGAGAAAAATATATTTCAATATATTATAAGTTCAGATTAGTTTCGTTTTGAAATAAAATCAGAATGATCTCAAACAGTAATATTTGGTCTTTACTCCTTTTAACATGGTGCGTTTTAGTTTTGGAAGAGTAATAATTTTATTAAACTTTTGTTTCAGAATAATATTCGGAATTACAGTATAGCAACCAGCAAAATATCATAATATAGTCTTATTGTGTATTAGTAAAATTATTATTCTAAATTGTATAAGATATATGACATAATACGTATAATCGATATACTTATTATAATAAAATAAAGCCATTATACCGATGACGTATTTACCGTATATGTATATTATATATATTTACCAAATAATATATAAAATTATGTGAATATTACTAAATAGATTTCTACGGTGTACTATTATCTCAACATCAACTTAATAATGAAATTTTAAAATATGAATAGTATAGGTAAATTAAATTATTAGATGTATATAGTATATCTACTACGCAGTGAAAATATGGTTTTTATTTATTTTAATAAAACCGTAGAAGATTATGACGTGTAGATAGCGTTTATAAGTGTTCTTATGATTTGGATAGAACATAACAGCATCTCTCGTAGGCAATAAATACGTTTGCAGAATTAATTATTGTTATAGACATTTATAAAATTAGAAATTTAATCAAAATACAATGATATTACCTTAAATAATTTTAATTATGATTAATTATTATTATTTTCTTTACGCAATAACATTTTAAACCTACTTAGACTAATTTTATTACAAACAATTATTTATATTACGAATGAATTTATGCCGTTCCATTGTATTGTTTTATAAGTCAATGTCAAGGTATCATTGATATTAACTTTACTAATGCGTACTTAATACCTATTTTTGCAAAACATAGTTCAACACATACAAGCATTACTAATAACAGTAATAGTAGTAGTAGAATGAGTATATTATTTAAAATCCTTAAAAAATAGAGCAAAATAATTGCTTCTAATCGTTTTTCATCGATTCAATGAATTATCAACTAATATTTCATTTAAAAAAATAAAAAATTAAGCACGTGTATTACAATAACTTGCTCAATTGCCTACCAAAACACCTAAACATACCAAACTATGCGGCAGACAAGTTTCCCGAATACTTTTTTTTTTATCCGAATCGTTAAAAAGTACATACGCAATTATTATAACCATAGTTTCATTCAATCAGAATCGTCATAATATGCGGTGATCTTTTGCATTAATGAAGTCATTTGATAGCTCTTGGTCAATTCTATGTCGTTATTTTTGTACACCATAATATTTTGTTATATTATTATATTGGTATATTGGTTAATTTTCGATAACGAATGGTCTGTCAACTCTATACAAGTTTATGGCAGTGCACAAAATATACAGTCGTTAGTTAACAAAATACTAACCTACAAGCAGTATAAGCATTCTGTTATTTTGCGCTTCTAACTAGCTGATTATTGGCAATCAAACTCCTTTGAAGTCTCAACAAGCGAAACATAATGGTAATAGTACATCCTTGTGAACGTGTAAGGTACATGTCTATTAAATTTAGCCTAATATTTTAGTACGAAAAATAATATTAAACCTAGTGGGCAACGATTTAACACTCTAAAGTATTTAATATCACGATTATTAATAAATTGAACTGGGTTATTATAAGAGCTGATATTTGATGTTTCATACGTTTTTATTTACAACTATAATAATCATCCCAAAACAAAATACATCAATAAGACTTACTAAAACATCAGTATTGTCACAAAATAAATGTTGTCTCTTCAACGATCCATACATTTTTATATGTCTAAATTATTTTTAAAAATAATTAGAAATAAATATTTCTGTTAAGCATTGTTTTCAAAAATAGTCTATCTCGTATCAAGTATCTAATGTTTTTTTTTCTTAATATACACATTTTAAATTAAAATTTAATGTTTATGATGACTTGTATCCTGCCAAAATGAGCAAATAGTCTCCTGTTTATATCAAGTTGTTCTATCGGTACTTTTTTGTTCATTCAATTCTTATTGCGTCGTATTGTATTATAATATTTTAAGTAAATTACTACTTATAAAAAATCATATAACTTTATTATGTAGAAGTACAAATAATTCATTATTGCATCGAATAAAAATAAGTTTAACGTACAAACAATAAGAGTTTGTTCAATAATAAAATAGAATAATAACTCAATTAGATTGATATAACATTTACTTTTTCTGGTTTTAAAGTTTTGTATGTTTTTAGTTTTCTTTTGTGGCACTTTTAACGACTTTAAACATAACACGCACACACACAAAATATATGTGTGAAACATGTCCAAACTTAATTTTAATACAACGTAAACAAGAAAAGGATGTTTAAGGTGTACCTATAACTGTACAAACATATACGAATTGATTAATCAAAACACGTATGATTTATTATCATTATTTTAACAGTTATGATTTTTTTTTTTTTTTTGATACTCTACTCAATTTTGTTTAAGTCCGGAAATTGATACAGTATGATTTTCGATTTTGACGAATATTTACATTAGTCATGTCCAGCAAAAATAGTTTTGTAAGAATTTTGTGACAGTCGACTTTACGTACTCTATTCGTGTTATTTAAGGCTTTTAACTTTAAATCTAATATAAACCTCATATATTCCATATCTGACGTTGTCAAAAGTACTAATGTACATTTTACACACATAAACGTACACGCACATCGGAGTATAATGAGAAACATCTTAGCAAATTCAAAGTGTGGTCGCTAGGGACATTAAGTTTCTACGTTTCTGTCTTTAATGCTTAATGTTTACCAAACACTAATAACTTTTGTCGAGTTTTATTATTTATAACGTTGCGATAATAACAGCAGATTGAAACGTAAAATGTTTGTTTTCACTGTTATTAGAAGATAAATAAATTCTCGCTTAAGCAAATCCATATTATGAATTATGATTAAACAAGCGTTGTTTTTATTTCTGATTGAAACAAATTTTTATTTTTACGGAGATACGAGGACAATCACTTAAACGATTTATATTCCAAAACATAATACAATTAATTTACGTTTTGATTTTATATTGGTTTGTAGTAATTAAAGCCAATTTTATTATTTAAATTAAATTAGAAAATGGATGTATGAATTATTTTTTTTATGAAATTTTAATCAAATCACTATTTACCATCAGGATTTTTCTGATAACAATGTTTTCCCTATTTATAGGAATTATAATGATAAACAGAACAACAATGTAACACATAGACATAGTAAATAATAATAAAATTCAAAATTTGACTTAGTTCATCTTTTGGTAAATTCGTCGGGATAATGATCATTTTAGGAAACTAAAGCCAGTTCAGTTTTGTTCATGCGTGTAGCGTTGTAAATGTAGACCATAAAGTTTTCCCATAAGAGCAGGACACCATTTCTGTAGTGTGTTGTTATCATTGTCTCTTCGCACGTGACACCGCAATCATGCTCCGTAGTTACTTCGTGATTCTGAAACAGTATATTTGAGATTAATATTACAACATTTTGACCTCTTGTGGGTTTCAAAATTTAGACTATTGTCTGAATTCTATTGTTACTTAAAATAATATTGTTCGGTTGCTATTTGTCTTGTGTTTACTTACTTATAATATATTACTACCTACTATTACCTATGTATATTCTAAATTAAAAAAAAAAAAAATAGGGTGTAAAAAATGTTTCTACCTTCTAAATCGTTTATTAGTTTATCGAAAGAAATTAAATCTAGATAATTATGAATACATTCTACTGAAATTCTACTAATGTTTGTCCTCTTTTCTCTTAAAATTTTACTTGAAAATAATCTGTAACAATACACTTTAAAACGAATTATTGCACTGGACGAGCATAACACGTGATGCGAACTTCATACGTAGTATTTTGCGTAGGTTTGTCAAATGTCATAATAATCCTGTCACCGTATAGTGTTCGAAAATGATTTATGGTTATCATTGAACTCTAAAATCAATTTCGGATGAAAACTTTTTTACTTATATGCATTAAATTTTCCATTTTATTAGCGCTTAAGTATGACATTTTTATTCAAACGCTTATTTACTTTGTGCAACTTTCTAGGTAGGTATACTAAAATGTGATTTATAGAAAAAATATACATCATTGTTAAATGAATTCTGTTTTCCAACAATCGAATAAAACGTTATGTGTAACGTCATTCATATTTTCCCCGTGCATGATGGTTGTATATTGTACCTACGTTTTTTATAATGATTTAAAGTAAAGTTCAAGTCTATTAATAGCATTGCAAGACTTCAGTTCGAAATAAAATTATAAATATTAATTAATATTATAACGGTGATAATGGCTAAAAATGTTTTTTTTATTAATATTATTATTTTAAAACAAATTGAATTAATTATATATGTATATTTAGATATAATAAGAACAGCATTGTAGAAAAAAAATGTAAGTGGTAATTATATTCCTAATAAAGTAATGAATAATAACCATAGCCGGTGTAGTTTTAACTTATAAGATCAAATTAAAAAAAAAAATGGTTACCACAATGCTGTACACAATGTGTCGAGTAAATCACTATTATGGCTATGTTAAATTTAAATTTAATGATATTATATCATTGTATACGAAAAATAATTCTGAGCGCAGATGGTCTGTCAGCTTATACTAAGTGTATTTCGTGGCATGTTTTTTGATATAGCTATTAAAGTTATTTATTTTACATTTTTTTTCCTGGATATATTGCACGTATTATTATATAATTATTTAATTATTATAACATTATTATAAGTATATATTTTATACAATACTAGCTGTCTCCCACGTATGCTCCACCCCGCGGATAATTGTTTGCAAATTGTGGGGCTGTTTCTTCGTATTATAGTTATTTCGATCATAAAATACTGTAAAGTGTACACACCTTTACCTACGCAAAACAATAATAATTTAAGGTGTTGATAAATTCTCATAAATATATTTATACTTTATAGATAATAAAAAAACAATTTTTCTATCACATTAACATCATTATTCTTACACCCTGCAAAATATATTATATAATAATATTATACGTCGTTACAATAACAATTATAATGATTATTAAACAACAACAATGGGCATCCTGTGGGTCTTCACATCATACAGCCAATCAGCGCGTCACTGACTTATTATACTACTTTTCTATTGGTTATTAATGTTATTGGATGCTTTTAACCTATTTTAACTACTCCAGTCTCGAGATTAAGTACGCCAGTCGTAGTTAGAACGCAGTGATCTATACTTAAAACCCCGCAGGACCGTTCAAATCACCGAGCCCGGTTACCTAGCCGTTGTTACCCTTTTCATATACGTCGACAATAACAATTGATTCGTCGTCGATTTTACTATTATGAGTTCTGAGGTGTGTCGCGGGCAATTGCTTAACTATATAGGTACGCTTTAAACAATTATTTTAATACATTATTAAATATAATACATATACGTCGAAATTAAAATTTTACAGAAGAGGTACAAAACTTATTTTATGTAACTTAATATTATGTTCCCTTTTCGAAATAAATTAAATAAATATACACATAATGCCACTACATAAAAACATGTAGATATGTTTCGTTTTCACACCGAATACTGTGTATACTAATAAAATAATTCTGTAAAAATCTGAAAATGTCAAAATATTGGACATGCTCTCTCACAAATGAGGTACTAAAAACCGCCAGCAAACTTTCAGGTTTAACTGGTTTAAGTGTATAACAGTAAGTGACGATACGTTTGACGATATAGATTTGTATATTGTGTGACAAAAAATCGATACTTGCTTTTTTAGTGTAGATTATATTTATATAAACTTATATAATTCAAAATATAATAACATCTTCCTGTGTTTTCGTTAATACCATAAAACAGTATAAATAGATACATAGAATCTATAAATAGCTAATAATTTAAAATTAATTAAAATGTTATTGCTTGTAGTAAAGTTAATAATAGTAAAAAATTCATAAAAGTTTAAGTTCCAACAAAAATAATTAACATCGTAATTTATCTATAAATAAGTTATGTTGTCCAAATTAGAAATTAAAATATATACGAAAAATAATTGCTTTTACATATTTATTAGATTTTATGGTTTCAGTATTAACTGACATTAAAATAATAATAATAAGTAAAACTTAAGTAAAAATACTTAATCTTGTATTAAATTCTCAAAACTAGGTATACATATATGAGTTTTAATGAATTTCTAACTACAAAACATTTATTTTTTTGTGAATTTAAGGAATTTCGTAAAAATTTTAACATTTAATAATTATAAAAAAATTGTGTTTATAAATTTTAAAACAGATCAATTTAAGTTGAATAGTGTATTAAATATTCAAAAATTTTAATTCAGTGAATAATTTTTAATTTTATTTTTAGAAGTTAAAAATTAAAAATAATTATTCACTGTTTAAGAATTCTTTAAAATTGTGTACAAGATAGCTCAAAGTTATTTGAAATATTTTTAAAATGTTATCGTGAATAAAAAAATAATTTAAACTTCTTGGTGAGAGTTTCAAGTACCTACCTTCGATTATTCGTTTTTGAGGTACAATAAAATAAAAAACAAAATCGATTTGATCTAAATTCGACATTTTTTATTTTTTTCTGATTATAAAATTTACTTTTAGGAAGTTTTTACTTTTGATCCACCAAAGTACCAATTAGATTCAATTTGCTTCCATAAACCATCACCGTTTTGAACATTTTTGAAAAAATGTTTTTACTGCCCTACATTGTGTTTACAGATACACAGACACACAGACACACACACATACAAAACACACACTATATTAAACTAGGTAGGTAACCTCTCTATTATAGTAGGTATCGAGTATACTATATGAGTGAGTAAGTCACTTCATTCTTCTATTTATTCATATGATATTGTGTTAGATGCTTAAATCCGAATTCAACGATAATTAATTGTGCTTATGAAAAACGATTAAATCTAGGATTTTTGCGTTAAACCAATTGTTTTAACAAACTTTTTTTTTTTATTATGTTTACCTAATTCATTGTAATTGCTTGCAATTTTCACAAAAAAAATTTTTTTGCATACTCTCTATAAATTATAATTTTCTAAACCATTGACTGTTTTTAAGATATTTATAGCTCCATTTAGTTTAATATATTATTATTATTTTATCAAATGTCCGTATTTTTTGGTTAGTTTTTTTTGATTATTTTAAAAAGCATCGAGAGTTTTCTATTTTGACCTCTCAAATGTATCAACTAGATCCAATTTTTTACACGAAACTTCCATCAAAGTTGATGATCGGAGCATTTTTTCTACTAGTAGAGTTTCTTCATAGACAATAAATAAATAAATAAAAAGCACACAAAATTGTAAAATCAATACATCCATTGCAATGCTCTAATATAATACATATATATATTTATATGTATTATCATTTTTACGAAACAAACATTTTAGTGTTTTAGATATAACATGAAAATAATAAATTTTGTTTTTCGTAACCTGCTTCTTGTTTTTTTTTTGCAAAATTGCTTTTACTTATATTTAATTCAATGTTTTACCCTTTTTTTATAATGTACAAAACGCATTTTTTCACAGTCTCGAGTGTTTAATTCATAATCTCTAGTTAGAAAACACTGTAGTTTAAAAGATATATATATATATATATATATATATTTTGACTTATAGATAGAGAATCGTGCAATCGTATTACACACATATTAAAAGAATAACTTTGCATAAAATATTAATTTATTATTTAATACGTGAATTATACAAATTGCTCATTGTAATATGAGCAGTTGCATAACTGAGTTATAAACTATTGGAGGAAAATAATTTATTCACTAAAATCGCCACTATAACTTAATTATTTATCTTTACACAAATCTTAACATTTTTATTATGATTTGGTTCACATATCGTTATATTGTAATATTATAAAAATAAAAATAATTTACCCTCCCTATACAAAAATATGAGGGGTAAATTTTTCCCCTCCCGTAATTATGCAATTTATAATATGACAGAGTATACTTTTCCCTTCAGTTTTTCTTTTATAATATTTAACTAATCATAAACAATTTATGTTTTAATTTCTCGACGGTTCAACTTCTAAATTATTATTATGGTTTTGATAAAAACCGGTTTAATTTAAAAAGGAAATCACTTTATTTAAATCTGTGATGTACAATGACTTAAAGATTTTAAATGATATTTGTTAGACTTTTTAATTTTTATTAAATCCTACAGTAGGTACGAGAATAATAAATTATGTCACTCGAATTTACAACTCATCAGTTGACTGTAATTTATTCACAGTCATCACATTTTAGAGATTACTAAAGAAAATAATCATTATTTTTGATTATAGTCTTACACTATTTTTATGAAAATGAACTTTATGTAAATAACTATATAATATATTAATCAAATAAATAACTAATGTTATGTTGCAGTTAAATTTAAAAAAACTAAATTATAATTTATTGCATTATTAATTATGGCAATTAAATAATAAAAAAGTAACAGTAAAATAAATGTTCACAGATACGATATAATATTGTATACTTCTTGTTAAAATCACCATGGTAACCGGGCAAATGTTATAACTTACATCGGTAACTCTATAATATACCTATTTATAAAATTAATTTAAATGCACTAATAAACCATTTAATTCGAAAATCGGTTATTAGTGAATTAGGTTAATTGCACATTAGTTGATTTTCATATTTTAAGCTCATAAAATGAGAAATTATTATAATATTAAAAATTTATTAAACACGAACATTAAAACTACAGGTGTGTTATCAAAATTGACATAAAATACTTCTTTTTCTATATATTATAGGTTTCATCATTATTTAAATATTAATCATTTTCGTTATCATTTACAATTTTGCCTAAAACGTGATTCATACTCTAGATAATTAAGTACGTACGTGAATTTTCAAACAAATCTATAATAAATATAGACTATGTAGCTGGTTTTTTTTTTTTAACAAACAGATTTAATGATTTAATGTTTTTTGATCAATACTTTTGAAATTAAATTTTAACATTCAATACCATTATTATTGTCTTGAGCATAAAATATAAGGATATAGTGTCTGTTTACATTAAGTTTTTATCTAAGAGTACTTTTTTGTCTATTCAAATCATGTTATGTTGCATTGTATGATAATAAGACTTGTTATAAAAATTTGTTATAGCTTTATTACGCAGAAGTTCAAATAATTTATAAACGAGTCAATGAAAAAAAGTTTAACGCACCAACAATACGAATTTGTTCAATAATAAAATATTATAATATCTCAATTAAATTGTAATAACATTTACAGTTTCTGGTTCCAAAGTGTATGGCTTTGTATATTTTTAGTTTTTTAGCACTTTTAATGATTTTATAACAGTGTATTACACATACCCGCACATTTATACGTGAAACAAACATAGACTTACTTCATATTTGTAATAAAACGTAAACTGGAAAAAGATTTTCAAGACGTATTGTAGTATTGTACCAATCTACGTATTCGAAAAAATTATATTTTCTCTCAAAGGTCTCAAAATATGTATGGAAGGGTTTTTCTTTTTTGATAGGAACTTTACACACTTTCATTGATAGTGTATTTATTTATGTCGTATTTAAATTTTAACGAGTTGCATTTTGTAAAGAATTCCTTTGTGCCAAACATGATCAAAGCTTGAGTTAGTAATACGTGATACCCCATGGAATACTAGTTGTAAAAACTGTTAAAATTTTTTTCTAATGAAGAGTCAATATTGTGTATGTATATATGGAAGAATGAACAATTATTTCTAAAAGCCAAAGAGAGTATTTGAAATTATTTTTATATAACAATTAAATAATTTTTTTGGAATACAATTTTTTCTAAAGTATTTTTGAGAAGCAGAGGAATAGTTTATTGGTATGTAGGACAAAAGAAAATTAGGAGCCATGGTATATCAATTTTGATTATATTAATGAGTGAATACTAAAATGAAGGGATGCAAAATATGATTAAAGAAATAGAAGATAAAATTAGAAACTATTGTGAGATAAGTAAAAGATTTTTTCGTTAAATGTTTTATTATAAGATTTATTATAAAGTCATATTTTGGAGTCTTATTATATGTATGGAGTTTTAGATGATGTTCTACTGGATCAGGTATATTTAAGTAGAAAGTAACAGAATAGAATTTTGGATAAAAAGATATACATATATTCAACGTATGAAACGTGTATACAGTCGAGGTTGTCTGAATGGGGAGAGAACCTGTTTTATAGATAGATGGAAAATTAATTTGTCTGGGAATGTAACGTTTCAAATAAAATAACTATGATATAAATTATTTTATAGGTATTGCCTTCATTAAGCCATAAAAATAAAATTCAAAGGGTCATTAGGTTATAATTTTTAGTGTGAACCATAAAGAAAAGTTTTGAATCTTTTATTATTTCAAGCATACTAAATATTTATACATGTTTAAAATCAATTAATATTGTTTTTAAACGGATATAAAAATTTTGTATTGATTAAAAGTCGATAGCGTTCGCTGTGACATTAATCTACTTACCGTAATATCGACATTGGTTTTATGTTTAAAAATAGTTTATCTTGTTAAAATAGAGGTAGATTAACTTATAGGTATTTACATTGAATATACAACAACAAACGTTTAATGCATTTTCACAGTAAAACGCATAAATTAATAAGCTAAGCCTTCGAGGAAACTATTCGTGAATATATGCACCTAGCGTACGTTTATCCGAACAATATATATATTTTAGCATAATATATTCGTTCACGAAAGTTTTATAATATGTAAGCAGAGTTATAATATTAATATACCTATTGCCGTTGATCGTTCACGGCGTTTATTAAATAAAATCAATGAACGTAGTCGATAAAAACCATTTGTTAGCATATATTTTTTCTTCATTATTATTATTCAAAGCCTAATGAAATGAAACTCCGATGGTGCGTGTACGTTATATTGTTGTGCGTGCGTGCGTGCGTTTATGTCATCCCGGGGGGGACTTATGTTAAATTGCATATCAAACACAATGTTTTTATAACCCGTAAACGTGCGTGGGTATGGGATTGGGATTAGATTTCTTTTTTGGTTTTTCCGTGTTTTAAAACCCAGCGCGCGAATCGTTGGAATTCAATTTCGACGAAAAAGTAAAAACGATTTTTAAACACGTGCAAGCGATTCTCGGGGAAACCAATCTAACCGCAATATTTAAAGCCGCTTATGCGCGTATTATATAATACGTATACAACGCATCGATTATACATTAAAAGCGCAGCATTTATAAGCTTCTGTTTTTGGCATCATAAGTTTTTAATAGGTACCGATTACTAATTGGCAATTATTGATTCGAATCATTATGGTATTATAATAATCGTAACGATTATGTTTAATTTGTATCTATTTTTCGAACTATAAAAATAATTCTATCCACAACTCAAATATAGTTTCTGATAGCAAATTAAATCAATTTAGTACTTAATGGTAGAGGCAGTGGAGGGAATGGGTGAAAAGTTAAAACGGTAAGAAAAACTATTGGAAAAACCGTAAAATATAAGCAATATCAATATTCTAATCGATTAACTTATTTTATTGTAATTTATAAACGAATAACCTATTTAGAGGGGTACTTGTAATTTTCACCAGATATGTAAAATATGATTTGCTATAATTTTTAAAATATTTTGATCCATTCATCTGTTTTTAGACATTTAAAATTTATGAATTTATTTTTTTGAATATAGTATAAAATGTTTTGGTTGTTAAAGAGGTTTGAAAATTAAATACGATTTTTTTTCACTAATTTTTGTAAATGAAATTAAAAATTTTTACTATTATTTTTATGAGCATTTGAAGTTTAAATTATGACGAAATTGGATACTACAAGTACATAATATAATAACAGTTTCTTATTAAACGATTTTTCTTATTTTGTTATATAAATTTTATAATTAAAAAAATATCAGTCGTTGAAACTCGAAACAAAAACATTCCGCTATAATTAAAATTATTATTTTATATTTATATATATAGAAGGAATTTTCAAAATTTTAAAATTAATTTTAAACTTTTTTATTGGAATTTTAAACGTTTGAATTATTTTAATATATTTTAATGTTTGTTAAAAAATATAAGAATATAACTTAAAATGCCACATAATTTATTATTATAACTGATTTAAAATATTTGTAATATATTATTAGGATAAATATTACTTTTTTTTATTATTATTGGGACATTATTAACAACTAAGGTTATTAGTTTACAAAAATAATAAACAATTCGCTACGTATGAACAAATACACTGGGTTTCATAAATTGAGTTATACAGATCAGTTTTAAGAAATAAAATAATTTTATTGCTGTTTTAACTTCAATAATTGGGATCAGAGCTTCAAAGAGATTGTCCGGATTTCTTAGGTTCCTTCTGGCTTTCAAATGGTTACGACATTGAACAAGATGTTTGACTGTAAGCGGTTACTCTCGAGTTAGACACAGTGTAGGTTCTTCTCTTTGCATACAATTTATGTTTTATAAAAAATTGAAATTATTAAATTATGACATTTTAACGAAAAATTATATTTTTAACAATTTTAATTAATTAATTCATATTATTCGATTTCAAACTTTTTACCGCTACGCTTAATATTTTTAGTTTTATTTTGCATTATTTTCATTATTAATACAATACGACATTTTCAAAATATTTTGATTAATTTTAAACTGTTGTTAGGTATACCACAAACTTATTCAAATCATTCTAATGTAAATCGTTATTGAATTACAAATTTAAAAAAATAATTTATTCTACGGTATTTCTTTGTAGTAAAAAATTAATTTCTAATTGCAATATATATAACGCAACACAACAAATTATATATGTATGTATATTAAAGACATAATAAAATAACCTAAGAATTAATATAAGTCGACAAACCATCTTCATATTTTATCGTACCTACACTGCAATAATTAATCATTGAATTCACAAGTAAAATAATTTACATTGCACTAACCTACTCAGTGTGACAATAGATACACTCAACATTTACTGTACAACAAAGTAATATCTCTATTTTTATTATTTTATTAGAATAATTCTTGGCGTCACAGGCCATAGGGAATTAATACATTTGATATTCGTAACTATATTTTAAGTGATATGTTATGTGCTGAATGATAATGATAAATTTACAATAGTAAATAAATCGTACTAAATTAATTTGTCTTATCTCGATTCCCGGAAGAATAAAAATGTATTGACTATTGAAAGTTACAGCCTAAGCATTACTACGGATATAATAACTCGTCAGAATTATATCTATAAGATTTATTATACACTTATTGCGCTATTCGATCATTAGTGAGAGAAAAAATAAATATATATATATAATTTTGAAGATAAATGTATTATTTTCAGTAGGTACCTATAAATAATTCATGTATGATCGGTACGTCTAATACATAATACACGATAGATATGGACATCTCAGATCAATAAGATATCAAATAGAATAGACATTTTACTGAATTTCCATCATCGCATGACCGTATAATAAAATGTGAAAGGAAAAATTATACCTCCAGAGATACTTCTTGGGAAAATATCAAAAGCATTTGAATAACTGTCACAAAATACAACATTGTACAACTTAAGATATAAGTAATACGCATATTTCAGATCGTACGCCAAAGAGACGAAGCCTACGCTACATCATGTGACAGTTAATTATATCCATAAAGATATAACCTATACCTAACAAAAAAAAAAAAACAATTTTACAAATACGATTTGTTTAATATACGAGGTGTAAACCATTGAAATATATTTGTACGATAATTAAATTAGTTAAACAATAATTTATTTTAATACCTATTGTCGTGTTGACTTAAAACGTAAAATGTAGATTTGCTTTTTGAATATTATCGTTTTTGTATCGTATCATTGCGCACGAATGAACATAATACATTAAATTCGATTTTACTACATTAATTATTATAATACTGTTGAATTATTTTGAATGCGTTTTATAGTTTTTTTCGGAATTTATTAGAAAGGGTGTTTTATTACGGATATAATATTTATAATATTACAGCAGCGCATCAAATTTCCTTTTTTATCTTTCAACAACATTTCTATGCATATGCATCATGACAACAAACCTGATTACGGGCCTATACATCATAATATTATAATATAATATAATGCTATTAGTTTAGGAATAAATATCAATCATAAATACACGTCATTCAATTAATAGAATAAGTAAAAACTAAAAATTTGTTTCCGCGCAAATAATCTCTATACGATTTGAAATTTGATTTTGTGTAATACATAATAATTTAGACAACTACCCACTACCCACGACGACTACCGCATACAGCGCTTAAACAAATTTAGTGCTGCCCGCACTAAAATTAAATCGTACATTCTAAAAATCAAAATTCTATAAACAGTGAATAAAATGAAATACTTATTTTATAATTGTAATTATTATTATATAATATATATATATATATAAAAATGATAAAATGATGTCGTGCACTGCTGTGGCTTTTTATCTTATCTTATTATTTTATTTATTTTATCTTTCTATCTTCAACTTGTTTCTTGTATGGAATGACCAGTTGGACAGATCACAAGTATGTACCTACGATTATAAATTTATTCATTTCCACCTCGCTAATTTTTTACTCTTCACTTAATTTAGTGAACAGTTTTAAATTTTTATAATTTTAATTATTATTATTATTATTATTAAAAAATGTTTATAGTTTAAAAAAATATATATATTTGGCCCTTTCTAAAACTCTAGTGAGGACCGCTGATTTAGATACTACCAGATTTAAAATATGTATGTGTTTGTTTAGTTCGTAAACAATTTTAGCATGTTTTACAACAAAAACTTTTGATTATAAAGTATAAACCGAATTAAAATGCTATAACACATTAATAAAAATATAATCTGTCGTTTTAATTACTATTCTCGTATTTTTATCATCCGTACTTTCTGTAAAGTTTTTGCTCTTCAATGTTAAACGGTACGGAAAATATCATAACCGTGCCGGCGCGCCCTTTCATATATACCATACAGAATACCTATACTGGTCGACAACTCAAAAAACATGGACGATAATTGCAACACAATTAAAAAAAGTTTAAAGCTTAATAAACAGGAGCAACCCTAAAAAGACACACGATTGCAGTATCATCATCACTCTTCTTTATACCGTTGGAAAAAAAAAATACAATCTTCCGAGTAGTATCAAAAAGACTAACGGTAACCGACACCCCCCGAGACCGATATTATCCCAAAACCATATTACTTTGTACTTTTTTCTATATTTACTTATGTAAGTACTATTAAGTACGTGGTTTATGGTGTGTAAGATTTCTATGTCACGAAAATTCGTGATTCATTGGCATGCTCGCATCTTACTATTTCTCATATATTATGTCTTGTAGGTAAATCTTGTTTAAATTTTGGTTTTATTATTACTTTTTTTTTTGGTATTCTTTTAAGAAATAATTTGTAAAAATTGTCTGAATTTAATACGTAGATACTTATGCATATTATACTGCATATCACATAGATAATTTATATTTTTTAAAGAACAGATATCTAGAATTATTATCCTTTGCACTGAAAATTTAATAATTCTAAACTAGGTACTATAGTTCGAATCTCAAATATAATATGCGTTTAAATTTTCAAAGGTCATTTACTTAATAATTTATAGAAAAAAGCATGGTTTTTTATAACCACAAAATACTCCTCAAGTTAAATTTTTAAGTATTTAATGATATGACCATTTAGCTAATCTAGAAATTAAAAAAATTAAAATTTGAATAAATTAATTATTAAAAGATAAGAAGAGATGGCTATGCGTTTTATTTGGCTAATAACCTCGAGTAAAAAGGATAAAATTAGTTAGTATATTTTCAATTATATTTCCTAAATCGGAGATTTTCAAACTATAGTTTTGAGTCTAAATTTAAAAAAATAAGTATACCTACCTATAGTTGTTTATAAATAAAATAATAGTAACACAGGTTAGGTAATACAAGTCATTTAACTATATAGATACTTCATATAAGGCTTATAATTTCTAAGTTATATCACAATTCACAACCAATAACATACGTATTGTTCAGTTATTATAAATCTATTAAAACATTTATAGACACATTAAATACGTAAACAATATTATACTCCAACCAATTTATCAATGCAATAATATGTAGATCATTGTAATGTCAAAATTAATTTATTATTATACGTCTTATAGTGTCTTGTACAAAGTTTGTTTCTGCCGTTTTTGGCACATATATGTCATCGTAACAAATTCACATCTACGATTTCATAGCAGAAATATCGATTATACATTGTCAAATTTAAACAACAAGTATATATCAAGGTGATTTACTAAGCATGTTTACCTCTCCCTCCCATACATTTATCATCAAACAACATATTTTTATTCAAATTCCAAAATTTTAAATTTTAAATTACACTTATAAAGATGATAATACCTTCTTAGATTTTTTACACAATCCGAAAATACATTTTTGGCTAAACAAATCTTTTTTTAAATGAGTACTATCTTAACATTGTTACTCAGATGAATATTTTTGAAAATATTGACTCTTCTAAATCAAAATTTTAACGAGTAGTTTCTGAGTAATTAAACTTAATATACCAAGGATAATACTATAATAGTCCTTAATAATGGTTTTCCATAAAATTTAATATACATATCGTAATATTAAGTCTAGTTTTTGTTGTACTTGGATAATTTTTTCAAACTACAAAATTGTAATTAATTTATCTTAATAATTTCATTTTAAAATGATCATATCAACCACCCATATTTTCTAAGACTTTTATTTTGAACTTTATTCTTATTACTTAGTGTCTTAGTACATAAACTTTGATAACTCAAAAATTACTTATTTGAATTTCGATTAAGACACATTAAAACATTCAAAAAAATTACTTAATTAACAAATAATATTTAAAAAAAAGGTAGTCGTTATTTGAAAAAATTAGGTGACCTACTGTACAATTACACTACTCGTATGTGTTAAAAAATTAAAATTTAATTATAAACCATTATATATGACAAAAAAAAAAAAACGATTCGGAAAAATAACTGTCTAACTTTTTGGTACAAAAAGGATAGCAAGCAATTAATTTAATAATAACATTGAAGTTTTAATATATTATGTTCGTATTATTTTTTCCAGATTATTTTATAAAGTATTTACTCTTAATTTTCAATCTTAACATCCTAAAATTATCAATTTACTACACAAAACTTGTATCGCAATTAATGATTAGAGCATTTTTTTCAACTAGGAAAAGTGTCTTCTATCATTATACAAAAACAAAAAAAAATACATCATTGTAAAATCAATACATTTATTGCTACACTTAAAATCTTTAATAAGTTTATATCACTACGAGATCCTCCTTAAATAGCATAAAAAAGTATTAATATTTGAAAATATGGTACTTTTAATAATATTT
This sequence comes from Aphis craccivora, assembly GCA_009835225.1. NCBI lineage: Eukaryota > Metazoa > Arthropoda > Insecta > Hemiptera > Aphididae > Aphis > Aphis craccivora. Next base: position 53,248 of record VUJU01001219.1, read on the forward strand.
AAAAATTCTAAAAATCAGAATAAAAAGAACACGCGTAATAAATCACACAATATAGCCTTATTCTAGTATTTCCATCTGTTTAAATAGGCACGATATTTCACGTAAACTTACGTATACTATATGAGTCTCGACGAACCAAACTTTTCAGAGACATCCTTAACTAGAACGCATACGCTTTTGGGTAGTCTTATCTCGACAGATCCAATAAATCCAAATTCAACGTATACGCCTGTGCTAGCTAAATATACCTTTGGGATTCTTCTTGTAAATATTTGTGCGATATCACGTATTTTGACAAATAAATACATGTTATAGACACCGTTAAATGTTATAAATTAACAGAGTGTAACCGAAAGGACTGTCAATAATTTAGTAGCTAAAATTATGTAGTAGGTGACTAAGGAATAAGGAATACCTTTTGTTTTAAATTTTTTTTTTTAAATTTAAAGTTATTAATTAATATAATGTATTAATAATTACATTTTTCACTCTTTTCTGTTTTATTATTCTTATGAATCCGTAAATTAATTGTATTTTATATTTCATCAAATTTATTTGAACAGATGTGTTCACATGTGTTACATGCATGTAAGTATACGTATATTTGAACGCTCACTTAGCTCTTAGATATTCTTCCAAGTATTTAAATCATATAGTTATATAAGGTAGGCTATGTGATACAACTTTTACTTAATATTGAGTTTTAATATTATTATGAATATTCTATGATCAAATAATTACATAAATATATATATATTATATATAAAAATAATTCATGCATATAAAATATGTAATTTTCCAGTGGCGTAGCTAAATGAGGCTGCAAATCAAAATATTAAGAAAACTAAAAATGCTTTCGGCGTTCAATGAACGTATTACGCAGTACATAACCATGCATTTAAATTGTAATTTGTTTGAAGGTTGCTACAAAAATCTGCAATTTTATATACCCATAACATAAGCATACCAAAAGCATGAAGGATCCTAGTCCTATATAACAAATTATCCACCTTACCCAAAGGCAAAATTTTGATTACGCCACTGGAATGTTTGCTTTCATTCATCTTTATTATATAGAAGTAATATAATTTGATGTATCCAAGTATCCTATAAATAAATGTTGGTTGATTTTTGTATAATGTACGAACAGTATCAGTAAATATTTCCAAGAAATAACTTGACCCTATAATAAGTAAAAACAGATAGTTTTTGATCCCTAGGGGTTTTTTAATAACGTCTTCAAAGACTATTTGATCTGCTGTCTATTGCAAATATTACTATTAAATATATTTAATATTATTATACCCATTATATAAACATAATTGAATATTTTAATATATTTAATTAAACCGTTAAAAATTATGTTGATGTCTAAAACCATTTAATATTTTAATATGATCATATTAATTATTATTATTTACTTCTTATTAGTCATTACTTATTATACTACCACTTGAAATATAAGACCAAATAATGAATGTGCTCTAAAACGTATAATAATATTTATTTTTCCGTTATTATAGAATACTATTTACTATGAAAACAAGCAGTAATGACTAATAAACTAAAAATAATATTATTTGCGCCTACTCTATAAAGATTAGATATTATTCCTAATAATATTATTCTCTTCGAAGCACAAAGTATAACATTAAATAAAAAAAATAATAAATTATTCAATTATCTATACTTACATAATTTTAATCGTGGTGGAGTTATTGATAGACAAATATGAAGAGTATAACTATAGAGCCGAAGTATAATATAAACTTTACACAGGCTTAAAAAAAATAAGCATCATAATTAAAAATACATACCTACTTACATACTATGATGTAATATAAATTATTAAACTTACCAAGTATTTTATATAGATGGAGATTAAAAAGAAAATTATATAATAACAAAATAACAAAATTACTCAACAAAATATTTATACTTAATAATCGTACTGAAATTTTACTTTCAATTATTTACAAGTATGTTATTTAAAATATTATATTGCGTATTAAGAATTAAAATAAAAATTTTCTTTCCTAAAAAAATATATTAAATACCTATATAGTTAAGTAGTTTATTGCCAGTATAAAATTGTATGCATGAATATCATCGATTTATTTATTGCAACTTTGATATTCAGGAGTAAAGCTAAACTAATTTTTTTTCAAAATTTTTAATGCACAATAATTATTAAAATAAAATTACCAATTTATATTTGTTTAACTATAACATGCAATTACTCTGTCTATGTAAATACTATAACATATATGATATTTATATATAAATGCGTAATAAATGTATTAGTTCATTCATTTTCTGCGAAAATTTAAGTGAATTCTGAATAAATTTCATTACTACATGTTGTTAATTTACGCATATCAGTGTAGTAGAGCAATAATGCAGTTTTCTCAAAATAAGTACTATAATACAGCAGAATCAATCGAGTTAAATAAATAATAATTTTAATAATGATCAAAATCTGCCTAAACTATCTGATCGTGAAATAATTTTTTTCAATTTGATCTCTCCTCGTCTAGACAGTTCTTGTTTTATAGTATAAAAGACACAAGAAATCATTGAAATGGCATGTTAAATTTTTTTCTACCATATCATACCACACGCACAGAAATACCAATCAACAACATCATCGTCTCCTCCGTAGATAAAACAAAGCTTTACAAACTAGAAATACCAACAAATTACATCATAAATACCACCCTCATATGACAACGAAATAATAATAACAATAATAACGATAATAAAACAATGAAAAATGTAACGTTTTCAACAATTACAACCTATATTATATTTGTACGATACACCCAATTCATTGTACTCGTATATTAATTACGATCAAACCCACATCCATGATATTTTCACTAGGAGTCCTCATTAGTTAAAGGTCTAATCCCCATGAAATCATATACAACAGTTAAATATACGTTTCATATAATAACAATGTACAGCGATTCACCCTCCGATGCACTGGAACATGAGCCAATAAAGTTCGTGTGTCTGAAACCAAAGGGTACACCGATAACAATAAAATATTAAGTGCATAAAATAATAAAGTACTTGTAAGACATATATAAATATACATATATATTTTTTTAATTCGACTGCTTGACGTTGAAAATATAGTGTTTTTTGCTGAACATAATTATTATTATTTACACATTGATTGTTTACTGTTTTATGTTTGGATACGATTCGCGATAAGTCATTTAATATTTAGGTACTCGTTGAGTTACATTAGCAGAATAGTTGGAATAGTTTTGAATAGATAAATTTAAGTCAAACGTAAAAATAATAGCTATTGGCGGGTCAATCGAACGTGATAAATGGCATTGAAATAATTTCAGTCGTAATACATTTTATATATTAATAAATATATATAAATATATATATATATTTCTATTTATAAAAAATAACTACCAGTTTAATCCTAAACAATATACTTCTCATCGTTTAGTTGAATAATATTAATATAAAATATGTTAACTCATTTAACATATTTTATTTAAGAATACAAGTTTAAATTTCAGTAAATAAATATAATATGTGCGATATAATTATTATTTATTTTATTATTTGTACAAATATGATATCTTCTTTCGGGGAAAAAAAACGAGATAGAAACTCTTAATATCGACTCTTGAAAAAAGTTTATACGTAGGTATATAACTGAATGTTATAAACTTATAACTATAATATTTAAGCAGATAAAAAAATGATATTAGTTTTAGTAGAACTAATAATATTTGAACAACTGAAGTATTTTAAAAAATATATTGATAATAATTGCCTAGTATTAAATCAAATAAAGTAACTCGGGTTAAAGTCGATAGGCATACACTACTCTATAAGCATTCAAACGTCCTTATATAAAAAAAAATTAAAGTTTTTATTCGATTAATAACTAACTAAAATAATTAAAACGACGATCGAAAATTGGGTAAAGGGAAAATTGGTAGGTACGGTTTTTATAAACACGGAATACTGGTGCGATTCACAATAGTCAAGGTTTTCCAAACTTTTATGAAAAAAGAATAAAATGTGAACGATTATTTTTAATTTAATTTTATCAACGATCATTGGAAAACCATGAGTAACTTTTGAAAATTATGTTATGGGAAGTCTGGAAGCCCAAATATGTTCTCCACACTGCACACGAAATCACTCTAAGTAATGGCAAAAGAACAAACAATTTTTGTGAAGGGTGGAATAGCTATTTCAATAAACTTGTTGAAACAAATAACCCATCATTTTGGTCGGTAATTAAGTGTATCTAACAAGATGATACGACTACGTGGATTAAAAGGACACGTTTTAAATCAAATATACACAGTACTTTAACTCCTTAAAGTTCAAAAAAATAAAAAATAGTTTGCTAGACAAACTGCTCAACAAATGTGAGAGCTATTTAAATAAATAAATTAAAATAAGACAATTTTTAAATAATAATTTAGTAAAGTGTATGTGAAACAGTTATAATTGAACATTGTAAATATTTTAGTACCCCTGATATTCAATTTTGAAAAGTACCAGTATTCCGTGTTTTTTATTTCTTTTGTTATAAACTCTATGGACCGTAACGATATTCCAACAGTCCAAAAATTGATTGAAAATTTGATGATCAAATTCGTAGAATAGAACGTTAAAGTACAAACGCCATTTAAATATTATATTGTGTAATATTTTCTAGTTCGATACGTGTATAGTCAATATTTCGTGCAATTTTCACTCTCTTAAAATTAAACTCGTTATACTGTTGTTCGGACGAATAAATATTATTTTTAATTAGTTAATTTTCACGTTGAAAAATAAACGACCTTAGAGGAATATCAAATAACTTAGATATTGTAGCTTTTATCATTATTATTGTTCAACTATTATTTTTTGTTTTTTTTTTCGTTCTTTACGGTGTGGAGATAAAACATTCGACCGGTGTGAAATTTTCACAGCATAAATTCTTGGGAAGCCATTTCCAGGAAATTTATGAGTTTATCGAACTGAAGACTTTCGTATGTTTGTGTTATAGGTTTTTACTCGTTGGTCTACCTTGGGGCTTATAATATTATTTTATTATTTATTTTCTTTTGACCTTATCAAATTAAACTTCAGCAACCTCGCGTTCGGATATACATACATAGCAATATTGTAATGCAACCCCCTATTTTAACAACGACACTATAAAATGATTCTTGATGTAAAGTGTATCGGTAGGTAGTAATAAATGCTGTCCTTAATAATAATAATGAATCATATTTTTCCACAAAGCTCTTACAATAACAATACCCGGTCATCTTGAGAGTATAAATTTACAAATTATTACTATAGATAAAAACGCAAAACCAAAAAAAAAAAAAAGTAAAATAATAATAATAATAATAATGAAACACACAATGCTCTAATCTTTAGGACGTAGATTCTATAAAACACTCTTTTCAAGCTGTTAATTATAAAACTTCGTATAATTATTTATAAGTCACGACGTCAAATTATTCTCAATGAGGATGTTTTAATGTTTGCAATCTAAACAATGATTGGTACGATACAAATAAGAGTATTTTTAATACGCAGTACTCTAAATAACTTGCAGGTCACTATAATGATAATGTAATTAATATATTTGTAAAAAAAGGTCGATTTAAATAACTTTTAAAAGTATAAAAAGGTTGACGCAGCTATTATCAAAACAATTGTTACAATCATTGTTTTTGTTTATTGTTAAATTATTTTTTATACAAATAGTAATAAAAAAAAAAAAAATTACTTACTAACAATAAAAACAAGTTTTACTAAATCTCCGCCAAGAAACGAATCTATCTGTAGAATATTTGGCTGATTTACTTTAAACGTTTGATTAATTTATGCAACACGCAATTATATTTAATATTAGTATAATTAAATTACATGATTATGTTATATATTTTAAAGTTTTTATTAGAAATTCAAATGTAAATAGGTGCTAAATAAATATTTATATATGCCAAACTTTAAGGTTGTTGAAATTAAAATCACATTTATCGTTCGAATCGCGATACCTGGAAATATATTAAGACGCAATGTAAAGTTTAAACAATATTTTAATTTACTGCGCGTTATATTATGATGAAGATGACTTATATATTATTGTAATATCACGATTGCCATGTTTATGACTAAATATTAAACGTAAAATATTTTTCACTGTAATCGTTAAACATTTGATTTCTGCACTTTATTTACATTTAGACAGGTATTCTTATAATATCAATAAGTGTGACTGAGTGACGTCGAAAAATTATCATGTAATACAAATTGTCATACACGAATTGCTACCCGAATCAAGGGCAGGTGACCTTTTTTACTCGAATTGCCTCTGGGTGTTTGGGAGGGGGTAATTCAAGTACACCCAAATGAGATAGGTACTCAAATTGTCCCCCATAGTACACATAAGTTATAAATTAATATAAATACATTTTATTTATAATACTTGTACTATTGATCAATTACATCGACTATGGTAATGTTAAAAAAGGTAATTTATTATTATGTTGACACCTATAATTATTCAATGTTATATTCATAAAAACTATTAGGCAATGTTGGGTTATAAGTATTATTATACGCCCTCAAACATTTAAATTTACTTGGTATATTTACGTCAATCAAAAATATTATTGTGTATAGTAAAATTCATAATAAATATTAAATTCAAAAAAGTATAAGTTCCCACGAATAATGTGTTTTAATTACCGTGCTCCGTGATCTCCCTGCATGATCGATCATAAAAGTATTATAGGACGCGTTCCTTAACATGCATAAGTGGGCTGAGAATTATACATCAAAAATCATAAAAATATGACGGTCAACGACAAATTCACTCTGTCAATAACAATTATCTGTAATATGAAGAATCATTGTTATTCAGATGTAGAACAATAATAGAAAGTCAATATAATGATTTCACTTTACAAAGTTAAAAGTGCACAACGTTCTAGTAGAGAGAAATCAAATTGTTATTGTTATTTAGCGAATTTAAAAATGGAACAATTATTAATTAATATATAATTGAAAAATTTTGTATTGTCCCGCTTATTTGTTTGGAACCCCAAAATAATATATTCCGCCTGAGAATCGCCGCGTAGCTGTAAATCCACACCTGTACACTGTATACGTATATGGTATTTATTATATGTTATAATTGAAACTAATCTAAAACCCATTTCCGTTTTGAATTTTTAGCTATCCATCTTGCTCAGGCGCTCAAGCGCCAGGATTGGCTGCCAAAATGTACTATATCGATAAAGTCATAGCGTTCATCGGACCAGCGTGTGCTTTTGCGTTGGAACCCGTCGCCAGACTAGCGGCGTTTTGGAATATTCCGATCATAACCGGAATGGGTGACCAAGTAAGTCGTAGCATAGTAACGTATTACACATTTTCCGAATTCGAACAGAGAAAATAAACTAAAAACAAACGTCTTATATAAATAATATCATAGAATATTATGTTTTCAGCCTCCAGCCGAAGGTCAAGTATCGGTCATGTCGGGCATACTCGGCAAACTGCCGAAATGGAAAAACGACTCGGTGAGTATAGTGAGATCAACGTTGGAAACGTAAAATATACTTAAAATCTACATGGTAAGAAATATGGGTAGTGCTATATGGCATGTTATACGACTCTAAAACCATATTTTTTTTTTTTTTTTTTTGAACACCAGTGCTCTACCGACGAGATAACAGAGGTGGATATTCTCAAATACATAAATAATTCTCCCCTATAATATAATGATTATAATATTATTATATATTTCATGCCAAGACTAAGAGATTATAATACGTATCTTGTTATTATTCCCGTCTGCAGCAGTGCGTATAATATTATAATACAACATATTATTATAATATTAAACTATGTAAAAATAATATATTCGATATTATTATATTTTCTTGTCAATATAAAATAAATATATGATATAGGTACATGCGTTTTCTCTCATGCCGTTATAATAAGATCGTATACGGCGTCGTAACAACCGAGAATATTCCTTACAGTATACCGGGTGAACCGTTTAACCGTAAGACTCGGTCATTATTTGGAATAACACTAAGGTTTTTGAAAATATTTCTTCTTACATGATTTTAAGTCATCAAAAAACATTTTTCAAAAAAAAAAAAATTATAATTTTGTCGCCTATCGTTTATTTTTTAAATGTTTTAACTTTTAAATGACAATATATAACATTTTTTTATTTCATATTCCGAAGCATAATATTATATTCTTAGTATTTAGATCTATAAAAATCAAATTTTGAACAAATAAGTAGTCGGTATATTAGTTTGTTTAAGTATATTAATTTAAGTTCAGATGAGCGGAGTAGTGAACTAACATTTTCGGGATGACCCTACATCACTACAGTCCACTCATAAAAACTTTAAATACTTATAATTAATAATAAGCTAGCTACTCGCCTAAAATTCGATGTATATAATGTAGTTATCGAAATAATCCAAAAGTATTCTTCTTTGGAATAAGGATTAAAATACGCACGTTGTCAATAAAAATTAAACATTTAAAAATAAAAAGATAACTATGAAACAATAAAATATGTACTACTTTTTTGAAAAATTACGATTTTTAATGACAAAATAATAATAAAAAAAAAAAAAAAAAAAAAAAACAGATGTATCCAAATCGTTAAAAGAAATTTAAGTAATGAATGTCTTCATGTGCATCATCCGGTTTATTTTAATGCACTATATTGTACAATAATCGTGTAGTGTTACATTGCCGCCGAGTGTGACTGTTTCAACATTTGACTGTTCAATATTAATGAGTCGTGTTCGTGTTTAACAAATGACCCGTGTCAAATGCTCCATAAAATCCTAGGTATACTGTGTAGTGATGTGGATAAAATACACTGACTATATTATTATCATCATCGCACTTCAAAGGAAAGCTCTTGTAAAAATATTTTTAAAACGCGTTTTCATAATATTATATTTAATATTTATATACTTTTATAAACACTGCAGAACCACCATCGATATGACAATGAAACAACGTTTAAAAAAAAAATTCGGTCGAGATCGAGCGCGCAGTTTGGTGACTGGTCAACATCGTCTCATCCGTATGGCACGATGGTGTACAGCTGGTGTGTTTTTCGTTTTCTATTTTTTTACGTTGTAGAAGGAAAGATATTATTTATGAAAGAAAGATTAAACGCCACGTGTACGGTCCACGGTTATTAAATTTTAAAACCTGTACCGAGAATGAAACTTATAACGGACTTTAATTTAGCTAGACGATTTTCCGGAGAGGATACTGAACGGCGAATCGATATAAGGGAAAAAGTTAACGCAGAGGGAAAAAGAGGTTTTTTTTTCTTGTAAATGGAGTCCGTCAAAGTGGAGTGCTGTACGATTAATTATTAAACGATAGGTGTAGCAAAACTTCCTCGCACGCTTGTGAAGAACATATTGTGTGGTAGAGCCTAAAGTGAAATCGTGTTTCGATAAAAAGGTGAATTATTATTATTCGAAATTGCAATGAAGTCACAAACAATCGCATTGTAAAAACTAATAGATATTCCAGCAAAATATTATTTTTAATTAAAGCTGTTATATTTAAACTGTAGTATCCAAATAATTAGTTGTTGTTTTTTTTTTTTTTTTGTTCACAAATGTTTAAAGAAAAAAAAGTTAAATACTGAAAAAATAAATATTTGAATTGTTTTAAAGGTATAGGTATTATAATAATAATATCTATTCAATTTTATTTTTTTAATTATATTTCATTCATTTGTCGGACCTTTGGTATTTTTGATCGATATTATTTTTTTATTATTCGATTTAAAAAAAGATTAAATATTGAATACCTCTAGTTAATAATACTATGATAATATTATTTTTTAATAAACATAAATTCCATGAAAACATATCTACATAAATCTGTAATATTTAAATAAATATTATGAGTAGGTATAAATTTTGTTGGTAAATAATTTAAATAAAAATTTTAAAAAGGTGAATAAGTGGGTAGAAAATACCTCAATGATATACAGTTTATGTCCAATAGATCACTGTGATGAATGTATTAAATGTAAATTCACTGATATATTATTTTATTTACAACAATAACAAAACAATTCTAAGCAGAGACGGTCTTAGCAGCTAATATTATAAAGTATATATTACATTTTATATTTTTTGATATTAATATTTATTTATTTTTTTTTACTATTAGTAATACAGTTGGTTAAGATATATTTTCACTAAAAACATTGCATTTTAAATTGTTATTGTGTGCACAAAGTATAAATAATACTCGTAGAAATTGTAGGTCCACATGAATAATGTTTTTGAATTATAACAATATAATAATATAATATTATTATTTATTTTTTTATTTTTTATTAATATCGAATACATATGATATTTCGTCTACGTTTTAAATTCAAATATAAAAAAAAAAACAGGCAAATGGGTACCATTCTGCTGTATATTAGGCGCCGTGTGGATCATTATTATATATTATAGAAGTGTTAAATTTAAATCCAATAATAGTTATCATTGTATACGAAAAACGATTCTGAACGAAAATGATTTGTCAACCTAGAATATAATTTCCAGTGGTTGGTGAAAAAGGTGGTTTATGTTTTAATTTTCTGAATACACCAAAATTTAAGTTCTTTTATAATTATTGTAAGCTAAACTTATAAAAAACCTTGTATTAAATTTTCAACTCTAAGCAAATATTCAGGAATTTGACAAATTTTTGTCAATATTTGAACTTTAAATGCTAATAAAAAAAATTGTGCCTATGTATTCTTATAATTTTTT
>VUJU01001220.1:0-64018 GCA_009835225.1 Aphis craccivora
ATAGGCAGTAATATTATGTTATGATAAATGTCAGCACTTAGTAGAAAAATATCAAAATTAACTAATGTATTATATATTATCTTTATATCGATGTACTAAATAATTGAACCAACGATTTTCAAAAACATATGAAATTTTCGTTTTTTATTTATTCCAACAATATTGTACATATTATATCATTCATTATAATTTCGAAGTAATTGAGAAAAATTAATGTTAGGAGGAATATAATAGGTACATTTTTTAATTTTAAATTAAGTACCGGAATAACGAAGTAAGTATACGAAAACATTAATGAATCATTTCATACTATGATACTTAGGTAAAGATTATTAGGTTATGTTCTCCTTGAGAATAATAAAATCATACCTATATTATTTCAGAAACGCGATTATTATTAACTGAAAATTGAAATTATAATACATTTTAGTAATTTAGTTACATTTACACCTATAACTACTAATAAGATATTAGAGCACCATAACCAGATATGTGGAAACTTAAAATCTTTAAATTTTTGTAACACTATACGTATTTTACCGGACTTGGCTTATAATCGTATTTCGAATGCAATCATTTTATCATTGTTGTCGAATTTATATAATAATGATACAACGCAATAGTCGGTATTACGCCGATGACGCGGGTTGAATGATCAGAGCGGCGAGACAAGAGACAAGACCCAAAAACTCAACTCTCTGTATCCTGTCCAATGTCCATACATATACTAATAAACCATCATACTAGTGGATAACAATATTACTGCACACAATACAGATAAAATATCAGAAATATTTTTCTGTTGAATACAATATAAATAATCTACACAACAATGATATAACTGACAACGCAATGTGATGACTCATATTGTTTCCATTCGTAATTAATAATTATAAACAAATTAGTTACCTACCATATTTAAAAATATATATTAAGTATATATAATTTAATAGTACAATGAATCTCTATAATATATGACTTCAGTATAGAAGAAATAAAAAGATTGAAATCCTTAATCGTCATTAATTTATGTTTGTAAAACCTATAAAGTATATTATATTGTATAATATTATACTTACCTAGTTACCTATTTCTTATAAAGTATATACAAATATATACTGTTATTATTAAAAAAAATTTAAACTTGAATATATTTCTTAGTGCTATACGATTTTTTACTAATTAATAAATTTGATTAAAAGACTCGGTAAGTTGAATTTTTATTATGAGTTAATGGTTAAAAACTCCCCGACCTCATCATAATATTAGTAGTCATCACTCATCATCAATACATTTTATCATCGAGTTATTTTGTCTTCTCTTCTAATCACCTTCTTATATTAATTTAATGAATTGTTTGAATACTCTTTCCTGAACTTATATTTTAAAATATAATTTATTTTCAAAATTAAAACAAAAATTGTTTTTAAAAATATTACCTTTATAACACAATCTAAATATATCTCAGCTATGTATAGTGCGTATACAGTATACTGTATATGCATAGCAAGAGAGCTTAGTGAGGACTGAGAATAATTGTTGAGATCGTTATAAGCTATAGGTATATAATTATTTATTGGTAGGTATTCAATATATTTTAACATCGTTCTAATTCGCTGCTATTTTTACATACTTATCACAGGAAACCTGTAATTTTTAGATACTTTCACATATTATATAGCGCACAATATTCACGTCGTTTATGTTTCATTTGAGATTCTTAGCAAATAATAGCGATCATATGAGTTGTGGACTTTTTAATGGATTTGATAAATGAACATTTTCTTAAAAAAAAAAAATGAATTGATCGTCAAATGGATTTTTTAGACAATAAAAATTTAAAAAGATATAATATACTTCAAAAGTATAGAATACAATATATAATATACTACCTATGTATTATTGTACTATATACTTCTGTATAATCAGAAAAAATAAGTGAAACTGAACTATTGATATATTTTCATCAACAATAAAATTTAAAAAGTTAACATTAAGAAAGTACAGTGAAACTTTGATTATCCGTCAGGCATCGGATTAAATCCCTATAGGTGACGAATAATTAAATAAACAGTTAATCTGACGTATGGATAAATATTGTAATTTTTTTTTTTTTTTAATGATTTTTAATTTTCATACACACTGTGTATGTATATTGTATATATTATTATATTTTATATAATAAAATATTGTTATGTATAATTTAAAAAGATCTATGTGATTGTTTACAATCAAATCAAGATGTTTTTCTAAATATGTATTCCTTTATTTGCTTGGAATTTGTTTGCCAAAATGTTTCTTCTTCATTTTTTGTGTACCTGCAGATGATAATTCCACTGTGCTCGAAATTTGTGAAAATTTTTCCAACAATGAATAACGATTCATAGATATTACATAAACCATTTGACTCGGTGGCGATCAAAATCAAACTGATTACGGATACTATGGGATCAAATGAATTTGTTTCACATTATCAAATGAGTTACCTATGCTGAATTATCGAACTCTATTTTTAACATCACGGAAATTCCAATAATAATCAATATTTTTCATTTATTTAATAAATATATTTTTTGAGCATGACGGTTTATCGGAGTGACAAGTAAACCAAGTTCTACCGCAACAATAATACTTTAAGCTGAAAGATGTAATTTTTCGACTCCCATCGTATAATTTCAAAATTTTAAGTAAAATCTAATACCAATTTTGGATAAATAAATAACATATTATTATATAGAAATGTTTGAAACATCAAACGACATCAGTGAACACTGAATATACTTATTACACAACCCCATTACTCTATCTTAAACTGCATGATGTTTTACTACTAAAATAACGCATGTATATCGTCTTTTGTACACACACGGTTGAAACTATTTGATAACTTTAATTTGTGTACATATAATACTGTATAGTATATAGTGTATACAACGGTTTATGTACATACATGTCCGTTTGATAATGATGTTTAAGATGAAGTTTGAAGTGCTTTAAGCTTTAATCATTCTTCGGACACAGCTTGACTCTGATAGTATTTTGAAATATACCTACCTACACTGAATTATAATAAATATTTTTATAAATGTAATATATAATATCATATATTGTACATTAAATCTAAGTATTATTTATCTTTACAAGTAACACAAACCTAATTACACAACCACTTCAAAATAATATTATTTTCAATATCACGTATATCTATACTTCATTAATTAAAATAAAATATTATTTGTGAAGACTAAAATAAAATGGCATAACGACTTCATTAAAATGTCGCCCAATAGTACCTAACATTTTATTTAAGGTATACAAGTATCTGAACTCTGGAATATATTTTTTTTAACATTTATTTTCGAAAATATACTATCTGTTAAGGTAGTTTTGCAAAAAGCATATGTGCATTATAATATACAGATGTGTTTTTTACATTATTTTAAGGAAATATCCTTTTCGTTGTTTCCAGGGATGTTGATGGAGTCAAAAGTAAGAATCAAAGGGTTTGAATGGTTTGCTATTCGGGAGGGAAATAATTTTTAGGACGATTTTGCTACCTCTGAAATTGTTTGGCTGTATAAATCGCGTTTGTAATCTTACATAATATTATAGATTGAAAACGTTGTATTTTACTAATGTTTGTTTTCTTAGCAGAACCTCATAATTGGATACAATAAGAAGTATTTAAAAGTTGTAAATGTATACAAATAAATAAATAAGTAAATATTATAATAGGTAATATAAAAAAACGATTGCGAATATTGCGAAATAAAGTTTGTACAGGCTATTATAGACAGTAGCTACGAATCTATACAATGCAGTATATACTTATAAGTTATACTTATATCTACTGGCTACTATACATATCTATACTCATTATTTTTAAAAACTATATACGAAATCGGTGCACTTATGAAATCGTGGCTAAGCGTACTGTAGCATTTTACAATTTACTCGTAGGTATACTCGAAGTTGAATTTTGTGTTGTTAACTAAAATTTTTTTTAATAAAGAATTTATGTCTAGCTGTTATAATATATCACGGTATTTATTGCATATTTCAGTATTTATACCTACGTTGTACACTTGTACTGGCACATAACAAGCAAAATGGTCGTTCAGGGCACTGTGCCACAGCCTCTTAATAAAAATCAATAAATTACCAAATTCTTCAAAATAAATTCTTAAGAATAGCTCCAGGGATTACAAAAGACAACGTTTATAGTGTTAATACAATATTTTTAAACTATAACAAAATAATTAACTTTGTTATATTCATTCTTAAAATATGTGTTTTCGTGCAAATTTAAACTTCAAATGCTTATAAAAAATATTGTATTTTTTAGTTCCTTTATCCACAATAATCAACTTATGAGGAACATTGTATTAAATTTTTAAACCTTACAAAGTTATAACTATATAAATATTGAAGATTTTATAAATATTTTACTATATAAAATATAACTTGTATAGTTTATAAATGTAAAAATGTTAAGTAAATATAATATATATAAATAATTTTGCCTAAGTATTTTTAGTATTTTTAAGTTTTTAACTAGATATAAGAATAACTCATGTAGGACGTACCACGTATAAACAAATATAAAAATGTATTTTGGTGAAAATTTAAAGATCTACGATTATTTGTTTTTGAGTAATAAAAAAATAAAGAAATACCTACATTTTATAGAAAACTTGTTTAGAATAAATATCTAAAAATTCTAGTCTCATCTCTTTTTGGTTATTAGGTACGACAAATATTGAAATTTTTTACTCTTGATTTTCCAAAGTACCAATTATACCCAAATTTCTTCCAATAACTACCTTCGAATTTTAAACTCTAAAGTATTTTTACTGCTTCAAAAGGTGATGACAGGTATGAAAAAACGCACATTTTAAAATCAATAGGTACGTTCATCGCTCATTTGCTTCGAACAGCATCTAAGACTTAGCCACATAGGCAATAATATATATTATGTAGCCGAATAAGCAAACACGATTATGCAAAATGTATTAGATTTTGGTGGTACCTTGTTTAAAATAATAGTCACGGAACAATATTATTATAAGTTATAATATATATAAGAATAGAACTATTGCTCTCCTCTAATTTATTTGTCTTACTCATAATTTCGTACGCGCATACACAAACACACACGTACACATGAATAATAATATATACATATACTCGTATGCCACTATACGTTATGTATGGTCATATGCAATATGCATACATAATGTTTCACACTCTCAAAACATTATTATTTGTCTTTTATTTATACTTTTCTAATCATCACCACCCATCATTTACAAGTTATACAAGACTGATATTATCTTGAATACTCTATGAAAATATAAATTGTTTTATTGAAGAGATATACTATAATGTATAATTTAGGTATATAAGTAAAAACTAATAAGTAATAAGCATGTTCTGTAACAACAACATCATTGCTATTTAAAATGCTGTATAAAGACGAATAAATGAACACCTAGTTTAAATTATATAATAAAATTGTTGCAGTCAGTGAAATTTTCTTAAGATTTTAAGTTAAAATAAACTATTTATAGATATGAGTATATTATGATATTTTTTTTAAAAATTTTTCTTTGAATATCAATAAAAATGTTAAACTCTATTAAAAAATAATAGTACAATACCTATACCTATACCTTATACCTATTAGTTGTACGGGGAGTTGGAATTATATTCATATGTATATATATATAATATATTGTCGATATTGTTACAAATTGTTTTATAACTGTTTGTACATTATATTATAAATCCTAGATACAATAGTATTATAATTGTTAGTGATACAATATGTTATTGACAACAATTAGTTCAACATACCTAGCTGACCTCGATCTTTTACATTTTAATAGAAGAATAGTAATATAAAATAATATAACAGTAATAATATAACTAACAATTAAATCCTTTAAAATTTGACACTTCGCTCTGAATCGTTTTTTGTAGGGGGTATACAAATACATTGGTCATTGATGATAATATATCATTGAATTCAAACTTATCACAATACATTACTCAATGACGATGACTCGTACACGGTATACACTCGATACTATCGACTATCGAGTCGATAGTCTTGACAAGTTCAATGCTTAAAATCAAGAAGATTATCTATGCGTTTATATGTGTTGGCTTTTTACAATATTAATTTCTATGCAAAATGTGTGTACGTAAAATATTAAAATTTAAAAACACTCTTATCTTACTTTAAAATTGAAATACCATTAAAAAAGACCAATAAACACTTGATATATACAAGTATAGATAATTTTCATAATTATAAGTTTTATGGTATGTAAATAAATTCACTACAGTATTAAAGCTCACAATATTAGCCTTTAAGGTTGATTCTACTGAACATAAATTTGCCATGATATTGCACACGAAGCAGACAGAGAAAACAAATAATAATTTGCTGACATCATCTAAAGTTATAGGATTGTCATTCGTCCTGGTTTTATCGTGACACTACCGATTTTCATTAAACAACCCCAATCTTCAAATTCCCGCCGGCTGGGATGTGAAAAAGTTCCGGTTTATCAGAATTAATTTCGACGTGAAACAGGCGTGTTTAACAACAAAAATAAATTTATTAATAATAATAATTGGAAACAAATGTCTATTTTTTTTGATACAGTAATCTACAGCCTAGGGCTATAATAGTATTTAGAGTTTATTATTTCTATATTATGTTTATAATGTCAAAATGCCAAAATGGGGGTTTTAGAGGCTATAGCCCCCCCATTGGCCGTATTTTTATTCTGTTTTATAGTGTTTAAATTTAAATATGGAAATTTTCTTATACAAATTTTAATTATTTAATTAGTATATTTCTTGTTATTAGTTGTACAATTAATAGAATATTTGAGTTAAAAAAGTATTATTAAAAGTCTTTATTATATTTTTTTTTTTTGCCCTCCCCATAAAAAAAATTCTGGTTACGCTTCTGATGTAAGTATATACATGTCAACTATAAAGTATTAACGATTGTCAGTACTCAGTCGTCAGATGACTTGTCTCTTGTAGTCTTGTGACATACGCTATATGATACGAATTAATATGTAGGTACGTTGCAATGTGTGTTGTATTGCTCCCGCTGAAGTGTTTGGACAATTTAAAATGTTTGAAAAACTTATCAGAGAAAAACCCGATAAATGGCTTTGCAAAACATCAGAAGAAAAATGGTAGTCGATTTTTAAATCACTCATCGGAAATTATATTAATTATTCTATATTATCAAAAATTGTAAAATTTACATTTGCAATGTCTTGATCTAACATTGTAGAGAAAAGAATGTTTTCATTAATGAATAAAATCACGAAATAATTTATGTATCAATACGACAATTCTATATAAAAGCTACATTAACCATAAAGATAAATTTCGTTTATATACACTGCAAAGAATTGTTAGAAGAAATAATATTAATAAAAACCTCCTCATTCATGTATATTAAACTGAAAAATATACAATATATTAAATAACAAACTTTAAACTTTAACTTTGGAAGCTTCTGGATCTCAATTATTAAAAGATTCTAACGATGAATACAAATATTAATAACTAATAAAATAATTCTGTTTTAAATTAAAATGTTAAATGGCTTACATAATATATAATTAAATTTATACTTATATATTTTTTTATATATAAGACCAAAGAATTTTAAAAATGGATATAATTATAATTTAAAATATAACTCTTAATTATTTTGCAATAATACATCAAAATATACAATCTAATTTCTAATTTGTTGTTGTAAATATATTTTAGTATTCTAATGTGTTAAAAGAATTCCAAATGAAAACTCTATAATATTATACAAGGTAATAAGATTTAATACGTACATTCAAGCCACAGTAGTATGTGATAGTACATAAATATACGCAATATATAGAGTATAGTAATTTAGTATCCCCATGCAATAGATAATTTAAATGAATGAATTGGCCTGATATTAGAGGGTAATGTGTTAAAGGTTAGAGGTAAAACTATAAAATCAATAATTACATCATGGTGCTTATTTATCGTAAATCAAAATGTCTTATTGCTGTGATATATTAATTATACGACAGTAAATATTTCGGAGATTTAACACAGATAATATTCTCACGAAATTTAAATGATGATGTAGGTATTCATGAATTCTAATTTAGCTATACTTGTTGTTGTTGGTACCCATTTTAAGATATTTATATTAAATAAAAATTATTAGTGTGAAAAAAAAAAATTTAGATTTTAGATGAAACTCAAGCCCAAACCTAAAAGTCTATTTATGCTACTGTTAATATAATTACCTATATATGGGTTGTTGAAATGTTGAGCTTATATAAAAGTAAAACTTAGATCTACACACTATAACTGACTATAACATAACATATACTTATTTAATAAGCGCATACATCACATATGTCATTAAGACAACAATACTATCATATTGACCATATTAGGTCAAAGTGACAATATGTTCAAACTATTATACTATCTTGTAGAGTATGATGAAGAACCTGGTTTCTAGTTATAACTAATATACATGCGATTTGTATATACTGTCCCACTAAATGTATTTTTTTTTATGATTATGCATAACATTATTGAATATTATTATTTATATTTTTAAGCTTTTTTTAAAAAAAAAATGTCATAAAAAGGGTCACGGGAGGACATCACATACAACTGTCTATAATAAATCAAGATTCGAAAATTCTATAATAAAAACGATAGTGGAATGTGATTTTTAAACACTTTATAGTTGTTTTGCTGACTTGTCGTTGTATGTTAGCAAAAAATATAACTAAAATTTTTCTCATCCATTTACGCAAAGACTTTGTTCGGCTATCATAACAAATCAGTAAATAATCATATGAAATTCCTATATGAATATTATACTAATACTTATAAAAATTTTAATAGGTTATGTATATTAAGTATAAACATATTTTTAAAAATGTTTACTATCGACCATGACCGAGAGAAAAATCATTCAAACCTTGACATTTTTAAAAGTATACTAACGCCAATGATAATTATTTGGATATACATTAAATATAAATATATTATGATGATTAATGATTAATGATTACTATTGATTATCCTGGAAAAAGTTTTAAGAAATTAAAACCGAAAAACTGAAGATTTTTTTTTTTTTGAATATTGGAACTCAAATAAAATGTAATAGTTTATTATATCTATTAGTAATAGATGTTTTAGGTATAAATGTATAATATAGGTACATATTGTATAAAACTGCAAACTAAAAAAGGGTTGGTACACTCTGCTGTACATTATAGGTATCGAGTGGATCTCGGACATAGAGTAGGTCACTATAATGAATGTGTTAAATTTGAATATAATGATATAGGTATCATTGTATATTAAAAACGATTCTTAATGGAGACGATTTGTCTCGAAAACAAAATTAATTAGTTTTTTTTATCTCTCCTGAACAATAAAATTAGTGATTTTGTATAGTTACGCGTGGCATTATGTAATTTCGATAGTTTTTTAATGGCAGTTAGAAAATCTTCAGAGGAACTCGGTACTAAACTTTTAATATTTTCTTAGCTATAAATAAAAAAAACATTGAATACATTTTTAACTAAAAAATAATTTGTAATTATTCGCGAATATTACGAATTTTGTCAATGTTTGAACTTCAAACGCTAATAAAAAAATTGTATTTTTATAAATTTCGAATCACAATAAGGTTTAACTCATGACAAATTTTTAATTATTTGTTTACAAAACGACGCAAAAATTAGACACATTTTCTTAACTAACTCATCATTTCTCATCATTAAAGAGTAAAGACTTTCCACCTACCTTCCAATACTTGTCGAACCTCTCCTCTCCGAATACACGCTAAATTTTCAACGAATTAACCAAAATACGACTACGATCAGAATTCAGTATAATCTCATTTACAAGCTGTGTACAAATTTACTTATGCAATTATGGATAAATCTTTTATTTTTGTACTTTTCTAATTTTTCAAAAATCTATATTCCTGAATTTCTCTTCCCAATTTATATTATCTAATTAGTTTAAAAAAATATCTACATAAGTAGAGTATCTGAGTATATAGTATAATAATACTTTATTTAATCAACATTGCAATGCGTAAATTTTTGTAGTACAAATCTATCAAATAAGTTTAATTCTATAGGTCTGCCAGTGGGAAAGAAAATTTTACTTTAATTTTATTTCTCTTTGAATCATTTTAATTTAGTGATGATTTAAAGTAATAATTAAAAAGTACCTAGAGAAATTTACGACTAGTAAACTTGTTTTTTTTTTTAAATGAATTATATAGGTTTATGAACAAAATTCTTAACTATAGGATCAAGTCACCGTTTGTAATACCTTATAATTATTATACCTTTATGTCTAACTATAAAATAAATAGTAAAATACCTATATAATAGTACACACATAATTATTTGTAAAAATAAACTGTCTCTCGTACATGATTCTATAGGCTAATAATTTTAAATGATGAACTAGCTATAGTTGAAGCCTTAAAATAATAAATAAAAAACAAATAAACGTAAACATATGTATATATGTGTGTGTGTATTATGTATATATGTGGTGTAAGAACTAAGATTATTGTTTATACTTACAATTTACACTCACTGCAGTGTAGTATATACATTTCTACACATACTACATACACACATATTGACTGCAGATTATGAATGACTCGGTTATTTGTGAACCAAATCATTATTATTAATCAATCATTCACTTTTAGTTGACAATACAGACAAAGACAACAGTGAAAAAAATCCTTAGGGTTTTATTTTTAATTTTTAATTTGTCATTGGATGATTATACTTCAATAATCATAATTATTTTTTGTGATGCAATTTCTTAGTTTAGAAATAATATACTTACATAACATATATAATAATAAAGGCGAGTGACTCTTTAAACAGTAAATACTCATTATCTCGAAAAGAATTAACATTTTTGAGCTAATAGAGACAAATGTATAATATGTATTGGTCATACAATATTTTTGTGCTTGTTTAAAAAAATTAAATATTGATTTTTGATTTTTTTAAAGTAAAAATATGAAAAATAATAAAAATACATAAATTGAACTCCGAGAGAATAGTGTCTTATTAAAGAAAATATAGGAAATTAGAAACTAAGTTGGCATTTTTGTAAATTGAAAGTATTTTTAATTCTTATTACCTAATATTTTTCCAAATAAACAGAAAAACGGAAATATTAACGCAAAACCAGTTTTTGATCATATTTTGTTTTAAATCAAAAACGAATAACAGTAGAGACATGAAAATGTTACGCAGGTGTTGATTTTTCTATCAACTACAATGTATATGTTACATTATATAAAATACGTTAAACAGAAAATAACGTTATTCGCTGGTTTTTAATGTTAAATTTACCTAAAAACATTAGAATTATCGTTTTTTATAATCAAATACACGGGTAATAATACTGTTGTAGAGCAGATATGCATATTATAAATCTTAATTAAAAAACGAAGTAGGTATTTTAAAAAAAAATCAATAATGTATTATTATTTAATTATTTTAAAAAGTTGTACTTACGGTTACACAACTTTCACAACCCGCATAACGTTAATTGTTGTAACCAGTCTTGCAATGACAGCGTTGGTGTCTGGTATACTTGAATACTCACAACAGTTACTTCTCTTAGCGTTAGCTGTCTTGGTATGGTACATTGATCATAAAACTTTAAGTATCTAAACCACCGTTTCATTAGTTAGATTGCAATATATATTTTTTAATTCAGTAATCATTCAATTTTTTTCTCTGTGGTGTATATGGCAAAATGTGTTTCGTGAAGAATATCAAACATTTCGTTAATCTTAACATAATATAATACTGCATTTTTATTCAACTACCCCAACAATGCGTTCTTTTCCGTTTTTTATTAGACTATCGTACATACATGCTATACGATAGTCCTTCATTGTTTTCATTTCACCGACAGTTTTGAACACATTTTTTATTATTTAACTTGTTCAAAAGATCACTATAATCCTTACTAAACAAAATAGAGTTATTATCATCCCGTTTTTTCAGTTTTTTACTAAAAAGTTTTTTATATTTTATTAAAAGTTTTACTAACAGTGTGTGTGTCAATAGCTATTTTAAATCGGTACATATGATATCAGTTGTACACTAAAGTAAAATAAGCTATACCAATAATTTTTTATTAGAAATGATATTTTAAAATGTAAAATAACTAATGTTGGGTCATCACCATTACCTTGTTTGTACCCGCTTATTTTATTACCCACGAATTACATATTTTCGACAATAATTATAGTATAGTGATCAGTGATCACCTTTATCATTGCTCATTGAACATCTATTTTATAATCGATGTTTCTTATTCCGTAAGGTTACTTATTAACGTTAATAATCGGCAAATGACGTTATTTTACGATAAAATATTGTAAATTTACCGCGTAACACAATACATACTATATAGTCACTACAACCGAAATACACCAACATATAAGCACCGCATACCTAATGCATATTAAATTTGTTCAATTTTATTCAAACAAAGTTGGGTTGTTCAGCTAAAACCTCTATAATAATTGTATTATAATTTGTTCATTGTTCAGACTTATACGTTTTTCGTAGGTATGCAATGATTTATCATTGAATTAACATTTAACACATCCAATATACAGTCCAAAAATGTCACCTTCGTCACTTCTTCGCATTTTTAAACATTAATCTATGTCACTATACATTAAAATGTATGAAAACAATTTTTTATTATTTTTTTGAATGATAGCAGCTAATATACATTTTTAAT
The DNA here is from genome assembly GCA_009835225.1 of Aphis craccivora. Classification (NCBI taxonomy): domain Eukaryota; kingdom Metazoa; phylum Arthropoda; class Insecta; order Hemiptera; family Aphididae; genus Aphis; species Aphis craccivora. The sequence continues at coordinate 12,862 of VUJU01001220.1, forward strand.
TTAATATTTTAAGAATTTATTGGTGAATAGAATTTCCGAATTCAATCTGAAATTTTGAAAGTAAATAATAGTTATAACATAAATGTGACGTTATTACATTCAAAGTATATAATATGAGTGAATCAGTAATATTCTTAAAAAATAAAAAATAAACTACAAAATAGAAAATTTAATGTATTTATGTTCAAAAAAATAAAATACTTGATAAATTATAACGATAAATGTGGTAAAAAATCATGATATGTACCTATCTTTAATCAAGGTATGCAAACCTATATACAATTTACGGGTAGGAGGAAGTGGTCACTAAGTTCGAAAAAAAATAGTTAATTATACACGGATGTGCCTGCGAACTAGGTATAATTAAGCTGCTGTAGTCTGGCTATATATAGACTACAAACTTCTGTGGCCTACATTATTCAAAGAGTATAATACGATATTCGAAGTCGAATAGTCGAAGGTATATTACACTGCATTTTGTAGTATAATGTAGTATAAAGAACGTACCAACATACGTCATATAATTATTATAAATTATAATTTGATAGGACGATAGAAAAATTTAAATAATTTTACCCAGCAATTATTCGAAGATTGCAGTTTATTCATATTAAATGTTATGATGACTTTATGAGTTATGAGTTTATGACTTACGATGTTATGGTAAATGCTTATATACCTATTATATTCATTGCAGGCATAGTCAAAGGTATATTTTATAGGTTCGACCTCACCTTACTTCATCTTAGGTTTTTTATTATTTCATTGCGTTGTTTAGTAGTGAAAAATGAATATTTCTAATAAATTTGGTCGTCTTCAGAATAGCTAGAAGTTTTTTTAATCATTTTTATTAGTTGGGGTCCACAAGTTTTTAAAAAGAAAATGTAGGTTTATACTTAAATGGTTGAAGACTTTTGTTATAGAGTATAACCATCGATTAAATAATCAATGGTACAACTCTACATAGATGATTTAGCTGGTCAAGATTAATAAGCTGGACAGTATACCAGTATATACCACGTTCGCAAGCCCGCGTATACACTATACATATATGTATGGCGCTGTCGACAATTTAAAAATTTATTCCGAGAACATTGGTACTTTCTTTTTAATTAATAAAAATGTTTCATTCTAAGACAAATTTAAGTAGATATTAACTAAAAGGCCGTTGCCATTTTCCTCCAAAAACGAGATACCATTTTCCTCCACTGTCCATTTCCCTCAAAAAAAAAAAATTATTTTTGACCATTTTCCTCCAATAAATAAAATAATAAAATCGTCATTCGTTATCACAATGCTAAATTAAAAATAAAAGAACAAACCGAATATTTAAAGTATAATTATAATATAATAATACACAGTATGCGCTGATTTCGGCAGGTGGCTAAAAAGAGAATTAACATTATAATAAAAAAGTACTCGCGTCGATAAAAATGCATTAATCAATAAATAAAATAATAAATTAGTTAATAATAATAATTAGAAGTGGCAAAATGTGATCCTAGCCATAGGTATTCTATTTTTTTAATACGTAACGCAACACTATACCTACAAAACTGACTAAAATATTGGAGGAAAATAGACATAATTTTATTCAAAAATAATATGGAGGAAAATCGAAACCAACCTTTTTTTTTTGAGAAAAACGGACTGTGAAGGAAAACGGTATCTCGTTTTTGGAGGAAAATGGTCCCGCCCAACTAAAAATCTACAAAAAAATTATATACAACAGGGTATTTAATAAGATTTGAAACGACCATAAGACTAATTAGGACTGATAGTATAATTATATGATATAATTATTGGGGTTATTAAATATTTTATATTCTAAATGTACGTAGCGCAGTGTTATTTGTTATTTTTTCATGTAGCCATGTAGGTATTAAAATATGCATACAGTAATTAAGAGTTTCCAAACTTAATGAACACCTGGTACGTACTAGGCACTAGTAACATTCAGTAGCGGCTGCAAACGAGATGTGTTTTCGTGGTCACATAAGTTGCGTTTGGTTAATGGTTTTTGGATAGGTACACGAGTTTTGTTCCGAAGACAAAAATTTTGATGTATACATAATACATACTTAGAGATTTGTCCATTCTTCATTACAATATCATACACATATTTATTATAACTAAACATTTAACAAAATGATACATTTTTTTCGTTATGTATATTAACTTTTAATAATACTACCTACTACTATAATACTACTAATCATAATCAATAATAATATACATGTTACGGATACATACAAAAAAATTATTATAAAGTAAAAAATTAAAATTAAACGTCATATTATCATATTCAAAATTAATAATATTTAATTAAAAGTATAAATAATTATAACACAAATTTCAATAAAACTATTTTTATTAATTAAAACCTAAAAATTTCTCTATTCTTAGGTATAAGCATTTAAACTTATAGATTCAGGAATAAATGTTATTTAACTCGTCTTTTATAATATCCTAACACTTCTGATTTTAATGTAAATATCACATTCAAAATTCATTATGACATACGTAAATTGAAAAATATTGGGATAATTTAAATCGAACATTGAATTAAATTTGGAGTGATATGGTTTACAACTGTTAGTTGTGCATAACATTGAACTGAACGATTCTGTCTGTTGGTAGACAAAGAGGAATAAGAAATAATGAATACATCATGACATAGTTATCTATTAAATAAGTTGCAAATTTAAGACCTTAGGATTTAAATGGAACATAACATGACATTATGATACACAAATGGTCTATCACTACATAAGTGTTGGAAGATTGATCCTTATTTTCTATGGATCAAATAATTTTTTGATTTTTTCGCCACCAATTTTTACCAAAATATAAGCGACATCCATTAATTTCTATTCTCATAGGAAATTTATGCGTATAGAATTTGTGCACCTGAATATATCGATTTGATAAAAATGAATAAAACCAAAAAGGTACCTAGTATATTTTTTCTTCCATATAAATACGTATAAGAATACTTGTTGAAATTAATGTATATATATGTATTAAAAATAAAAATATAGATATTGCCGTGTGTGTCTGAAACAAAAAACACATGGTAGACCATAAAAGATACAAAGTAAAAAAATATAAACGTTAAAGCTTCAAAATTCCAAATTCCCACAAAAATAGTTTTGCATTATACAAAACAACTAAAATCGAAATTAATTTTTTAATAAAAATCTCATTTTGTCAAAATTTTAACATTAAACATTTGTTTATAAAAATATGTGCCTATCTTACATTTAAATTGCCATTATAATAACTCGATGAATCGAAATTTCTTTTTATCGTTATTTGTAGAAAAATGAGAAATTAAGTAAACCACTCAGCTGTATAATAGATGTAGACTGAATCCTGTCATCGAGAAGTAAGTCATTATTAGACAGGTACCTATGTTTTAAGTTTACGTTCAACGATACCTACGTCTTGACAAGAACAATATAATATATTATCTTATACCAATATTAATTCAATTGCATGCGAAAAAGGAAAAACGAAGACCTCGATGTCAGCCTATATTACTATAGGTAGGTACCTAATTATATTTTATGATATAGTTATATTATTATTTAATTTATTTATTTTACTACTATAGTAATATACCAAGTTAATTTAATTCTTACCAATAAAATTGTATTTTAAAATATCATTGGGAGTATAAAATAACTAAAATAGTTAGCTTATCGTTTCAATATATTATTCGTTCAAATTTGAACTAAAAATATCTCTAAAATAAAAAAAAACATGTTTAACTGTATCATATCATTAAATTATTTTCGATTATATTAAGAGGCATAGCCGTTTTTTGGCCAAAAACGTACCCTTCCCTTTTCGGCCAAAACAAAAATTTATATAATACCTATATGTAAAAAAATAAAACGATTGCGGCTATATAATTTTTTATAAGTTGCATAAAATGTTGTAAAATAATAAATAGAAAATTCTTAAAATATAAGAATATAAATATATTAACATTATTTTCATGTTCATGTTAATATGCCACAATAGATGTACAATACCTACTAAAATATTTAAAAAAGCATATAAGTGCAGGCAAGTTTTAAATTGTAAAATTGTGTTTATGTATTCTTATAATTTTTTAATCACTATAAGAAGAACTTACGAGGAACTTTGTATTAAATTTTCAAGTATTTTGATTGAGCCAAAAAAATTTTATCAACACTTAAAAAACCAATTTTCAGAAAAATCGAAAATTTCAGTCATCTATAAATAGCTCAAAAAAGTCAAAATATTTTGAAAATTAAATCACGTAAAGAAAAGGCCAATCTAAATAACTGGTGAAATTTTCAAGTATCTACGACTTATACTTTTTGAATAATAACAAATATTTAAAATCGTTTCAGATAAATCGTTATCGTTACGCTATTTCGTAAAAATTTAAAATTCAAACGCGCTTAAAATTTTTCCTATAATGATACTTCAAGTTTTCTCTATAGATACTTGAAGAAAAACTTTTGGAAAACTTAGTGTTGTATTTTTAATCCTTAGTTATTAACACAAACAATTTTATGATTTTTCAACTTCAAAATGACTTGCAAATTTTCGCGTTTTCGACAAATTTCGTAAAAATTTGAACTATAAACACTTATAAAAAAAATTGTGACTAACGATTTTTAATTTTATTTTAGCTACAATAAGAACAACTCATAAGAGAACTTGTATTAAATTTCCAAAATTTTTTTATCGACACTTCAAAAAAAAATTCTCATAAAAATCTAAAATTTCAGTGGTCTATAAATAAATCAAAAAAAGTCAAAAATGTTTGAAAATTTAACTCTATATAGATAACACTAACATAAATATTTGATGAAAATTTCAAGTATTTATAGTGATTATTTTTTGAATTACAACCACATAAAAAAATCGATTTTGTCAAAACTGGTTTTGCATAAAAATTCCTGTTTTTCTGTCACTTTTTTAGGGTTTTTCCTAACGCTTTTGAAAACTATTGTAAATTTTTTTCTTTTGACCCTCCAAAGTATCAACTAGATTCATTTTCCTATCAGAAACAAGGCTCACTTTTGAAAATCGAAGCACTTTTACTACTCCAAAACGTGGTGACAGACACAAAAAAAATAATAATAAAAACACACATCATTATAAAATCACTCCGTTCAGAATCTAAAATAGTATAAAATTAAATTTTAGGTTTTTCAATTTATCTTACAATTGCACCTGGAGAATTATTATTCGTAAAAATACAATTCTTGACGAAATTATTTAGAAAAATAATACACACACAATATACTCGTAATTATCACTATTGTTTCATATATTTAAGTTTTGAATGTTCTGCAAATCAAATTCAAATTTCTTGGTACTATTCATTACAAATATTTACAAATAGTTATCTTGTATCTTGTAACAAAATAACCTACTATTATTTTATTATTTTATATAATATTAATTATTATAAATATTGTGACATTAGTATAAAAATAATGTTGATATAGATAGTCTTAAATTTTAATTAACTTTCTATATTTTACATTACAATATTTTATGCAACTTATACATTTAATAATTTTTCAAAAATGTCTGTTTTGGTCGAAAAGGGAAGGGTGCGTTTTTGATCGAAAGCGATCTCGCCCATATTAAGTACTATTTTGGAGTATTATTTTATATTAAATTTTCAATCCTTACCTTTATAAATTGAACATTTAAAAAAATTACAAGTACCTATAATATTATAGTGAATTTTTGATATCATATTTTTTAACTTCAAATTTTTACAAATAAAAATTGTGTCTATACACCTTAAATATTTTTAAATTATTATAATTTTAGTCAACTAATAAAGAATCTTGTATCCGATTTTCAAGTCTTTAGATGAATAGTGATACATTTTTATCCACATTTATTGAAAAATAATAAAAACAAATTTCAAATGTCAAATGTCTTTAAATATGTAGTACAATAAAGAGTCAAGTATTTTTTAAATGTTATATGTTAGAATTTATCATATTAGATTGAAAATAACAAATATTTAAAGTTATTTTTTTTGAGTTCTATCAAAAAAACATTATCGAATACTAGATTTGAGTAAAAATTCTCGATATTCCTATTTTTTTTCTGGTTATTTTAAAAGTACTGGAAAATTTTTAATTTTGAGTTTTGAACCTTAAAAGTACCAATTATAGATCCAATTTGTTCCCATAAACCATACTCAAAATTAAAATACTCGAGAAAAAAATTACGCTCAAAACCTAAAAAAAATAGGTAGGTATCTATTATAATTGACTACCAATTTATTTATCACTGCATGAAAACTACAGTATTTACAACCTAAAAATAAAGCCAAATATATTTTAATGATTATATGAATATACAAACTGTACAGACTATACACAACACATATCCATTTACTGAATGGGATTCAGGGTTATATGACGTGTTATCTTTATGTGCAACTTTATTTAATTATAAATTAAAACGGACATAAGAAATGTTACAATATTTCTATTGACGGGGTCAGAAAATTAGTTATAGGCTTAAAACCGTAAGAGTTGGAAATCGTGATTAAATAAAAACAAAAAAAGCACCCAATTCATGGTAGGATGTCTCTCAATTCAACACAATATTAAGTAGATTTGTAAGTATAGATATTACCTAAATATTTTTAAATTTTGAATTCGAAATTCTAAAAAAAACTTCAGAATTACGGGTCGATATGAACTACAAATGATTTTTACAACATTTTAATTAAAGAATATTATTGATCGATTTCCAGCAATCTTGTTAAATAAAATGAAAATATACGTGAATTATTACTTAACCGCTATTTGAAATTAAGATTAAATATTCAAATATGTGATGACTAATCAATAAGCATACATTATGTTATCAAACACCCGCACCCCTTACGCTTTATCTTTATAATTTAAGTATACACATATAGCTAATAGCTATTATATATCTACTATAAAGTATACATAGGATTTTGCAATTTAGCAATTTTATGCAACAAATACTAATTTGTATTTGCTGCATAAAAAACTTGGTCCCCACCTCTTTAAATTAGTTCTAACAGTCATTCATTATTTCTTAGTATAACATTGGCCATTTGTCCTTCAAGCAAAAATTCTTTAATAATGAGTCCTCTATTCCTCATGTAGAATCAAATATATGTATACAAAACTGACTTATAACATTCAAAAACTGAAAATTGTATTAAAATTATTTAATATCATACAAAAAAACTAATACCGTTGAAAATTAAAATATATTAATTCTCTAAATCATAGTTTAAAATGTTATGAAGCAGAATTTATTAATTTAGTTTTAAAGTTTAAGAGGACGTCGTACCTGTATGTGTTGTTCCGACTTACTAGTTAGTACCTACGTAGTTACGTATATTATAAAAAAATATACGTTCAGCAGTTCCAATTTTGTGTATTTAGCTTAAATATTAGTGAAATGACCTACTATATTAAACTTTAAGATAAGAACATTATAATATGTGTTCCCTCGACGGTTATTAAAAATATTTTAATTTAATTAATTATGAGCTTTTTTAGTTTTTTAAATAGTAATATTTACCATACTCATAATTCGTTTAAAAATTTAAATACCGTAAAAAACTGACAAGAGAACACAGATAATGTTCTGACCTTTATGTTTGATAATAGGTCATTTAACTTTAATATTTAAGCTAAATACACAATATTGGAACTGCTGAACATATATTTTGGTGTGGTGTGTGTTAGTAAGACAATTACGACGCAATCAGAAAGACGTCCTCTCAAAAACGTAGGTAACTGTACATCATTATATATTAAATACATTAAAAGGTATAACTGTATAAGCAGAAATAGATAGAACCATGGAGTTATCGAGATTAACTCGATGGGCCAGTCTAAATTTTAAGAACCAATTTTATTGGGCTTTGAGATGTTATGTTCTAAAATTCAATGGGCCGTACTCAAAAAAACTAGTTAGAAATGTTGTAAATTTAATTAAGTTGTCTAGCTTATTACTCAAAAACAAAAAAAAATTGATCATATACGAGTCTAATAAAATCTAAAAAGTAGAAAATCCCAATTATCATTAATAGCTAAAAAAGAGCCAAAATATTAAAATCATACTTATAAAAAACAGAAAATAATTATTTGTTAAAAATTTCAAGTCTCAACAAATATTGAAGACGATACTAAAAAGGAAAATTGTATTTTTTACGTCAGTTTTTTTCATTGGGTTTTTCGTAATTTTTAATTAATTATTTTTATTGAGGACTGGACCAATTCCACTTTTGACCCCACAGTACACCATGGATTAAATTTACCAGAAACCACCCTCAAACAATCAAGCTTAAAAGAAAAAGATTTAAAAATTTTAACTGATCCTAAATATAATGTCAGGGTAATGTCATTTGGAAAAAAAACACTATCATTGTTATAGTACCTAGCAAAAATTAATTTGTTATTAATATTAAAAATTCCAGAAAAATTCTATCAAAGCATTGTTTAAATAAATAAATACACTTTACTTATTTTAATTAGTTTATTAGTTTTATTATTTCAATACTAATATCACGACACTCAATTTTTTATTCAATATTTTAATATTTTGTTCCTACACAAAATACTATATAAATATGTTAGTTAATTCAATTCAGTAAGAAAAAAAATGCTTTAGTTTAATACGGATTGCACTAAATAATGACTTAAACTTAGGTTTTTTCAAATAAATAGAATATGATTATGGTTATCATTAACTGTTTTTGCTAAGTAGCTGATGAATATCAGAAAAATCCTACAACTTACACTTGTATCGACAACTCAATTTTGACATTATAGTTTATATATAATTATATAAATAATAATTAAATAATGCACTAATTGCTAAGTATATTAAAGATTATTATTAGATAGACCTCAATTGAATTTAGGTATTTCATTTAAAGGTATTAAATTATTTAATACCATTACCAATAATAAGATGATAATTTATTAAATTTTAATAATTTATTTAAAAACACAGCATCAATATTGCATGAATGTGTAATTGGTTAACAGCAGTGCGGGCGGATAACATGTGCAACCTGTGCGACTGCACAGGGAGGATAATTCTTTTGAAACTTTAGGAGTGGCATTGTTTATAAATAAAAATATATAAATCATATAAGGGCAGCAAAAAACCTCGTGCTGTACTGTTTAACAGTATAATATTTTTCATATCTATTTTATACCTAAGAAAATAAAAATTTCACTTCCAATATAGTTTTGTAATTTTTTGAGAAATTTGTAATATTGTTTCATTTAATAATTATTAGTTATAGTCGTTTAGGTATACCCATCGATTTTAAATATAATATGATGTCAACACAATTACAGAAATTATGTAGCTACAAGAAGGTTAGGCCCACAGCATTTATTGTCAAACTACTAGGTATGTCTACAATAATTGAGGTGCATACATTATGATAAAATATAGTCTGTCAATACATAATATATCAAATGAATTAATATTATAAAGTATTCTAAAAACCTTATCTATGATATTTTATTGCAATAATTACAATATTCGACTTTGTTAACATGGAAATATATATATGTATGTACTTATTTTTCTTATATTGTATATGCCAATACTATTTAAATTTAAATACCTACTTATTAACTATCATGATTTATGATACATTAATGGTTACAAAATGGATAGCAACTCTCAAGTACACTAAGATTACAGCTAAATAATAGATTTTTTTTATAAATAAAATAATATTATATAATGTTAAGTCATAAATAATAATATTCATTAAATATGCAATAAAAAATAACAAGACATTTAACACCTGGTTGTATAAATATTCAGGAAGCATTAATGCATAGGTTTAACTATACCTACTACGTATTATGATGTATAATGTTTTTTTACATCATTTATACATGTATGTATATGGTATATCTGATAAAAAGTAGGTATAGATAGTCTATAGTCAAGATGAACACAGATAAAACATGAAGTAAACTTTTAAATAGTTTAATGCTGTTAAGTTATTTAGGTTTATAACATATCTAATGATTAAAGATAACTCTAGTCCATGAAAAAGCATTTACCAATTAAAAAAAAAAAAAACACAATTTAAAACATTTACAAAATTGAATTGACTATAAAAGTATGTACAACCATGTATCAATCATAAAATAACTTATTTCAAAATAATTCTTACAAATTTTTACATCGTAAACTAGAAACAATATTATACCTAATTTACAAGTAATGAATAAAAATTAAATTAATTTAAATTAATTGTGGTATTATTGTTTCCATGTTCAATACAGTTATGAACAAAAATAACTACTACTTACTTTAAAAATTGCAAAAAATATTTAAACTTTCTAAATCTATGATTAAATCAATTTTGGTCAATAATGTTTAGTCATAAATTTAATTTAATAAAACAAATAACTCAATAATTCACTCAATAAATAAAGTTGTTACATAATGATTTATTGTTTGTTAATATTCATTATAAAAAGAATACTGATTACTGGTACAAAATATGCAACACCATACATAGTATTCAATGCCCATCAAAAAATAATAATTAAAAATAATATAAAAACCATGTGGACAATAAGTTATTAATTATAAAATCCAAAAAGAATTAATTTAAAAACTATCTAGGATACTTTGGAAAACAATTAATTTCCTTAATAACAATAATAATAATATTATTAATACACTAACTTAAATGTCAACAACTATAATTGTGAAAAACAAATTAAAATAGTAAATTATTTCATATCATCATATTTGATCAAACGTGTTCTAACACTTATTAGTTATTACCATTGTATAAGTACGAATATTATAAGATACATAAAAGTATAATATTAATATTTTTCATGACATAGGTTTAACATAATATGGTTTTTTTAAAAAAAAAAAAAAAGCACTTATTGTAGTACTAACTTAAATCTATACAAAGAAAATCGCAAAGAATATACAATTATTCTTACTACACATATTTTCAAATATGCAAATTGTATATAATAAATTTAATCATAGGTTAGATATAGGTATCATACATGCCAGTTGGATGGATCGTCATTTATTAAAAATATGCAATAAAAATTATGTAGGTACTAATATACATGGAAAATTAATTTTTTAAAAATGGGATTTAAACAAATTACACATTAAAAATTTTGAATAAAACACTTAATATACTTGCACGTTTTGGTAATAATTTAAGACAATACCTTTTCGAAAAATAATTTCATTTTGGCAACATGGTATGTTTTCTGGACAGTGGACATAGTCATCAGAACTTCAGAAGTGAAGGGGTATCACGTCTTATTCGCTGTATGTCTATATCAGCGGAGTTCACATTCTAACATCAGACGATGCATGTTAATGAACCTTATTAGTTATTACTATATAATTAGTTACGCCAAAAATTAACGACTTATAAATAAATAAAAACGGGCTACAACAGCAGTAGATACATACTTTAATGATAATAAACTATCATGTTACTAGTTACTAAGAATGATCATGATTTGGATTATATTATATTTGAAATATATTTAATAGACGATTAAAAGATAAGAAAAATACAATTCTAAAAATAAACATTATCTAGACAGTGTCTACACTCCTTTCTACAGAAAATATGGACCAAAATTCAACTTTTAAATTAAACAGTTAAACATAGAAGGACAAATTCTAATTAAAATAAATGTCAATTTAATATAAAATGATATACTTCCGTAACTAAAATAATTAATTTAATTAATCTTCAAAAAGTGTTATACCTATTTTTAATTCGTTTTTTCCCGTAATGACAACGAACAGGCTCGTCATCGCCGTAACTGGTTTTAACTATACAGGTATAAAACCTAATTATAAATTGAACTATTGTGATGTTTAATTGTTTAAAAATAGCAGCCCAACATGGTATAACCGTGAGTTACGAAATTAGCTTTCACAATGATCTCAGAATGGACAAATGATAAATCTGACAGATCAAAGTGAAAACCAGCTTCGCATCAAATAGTATTGTAAGTCGAGAAAAACACAAATATTATAATAAATTGGAAAAGTAAAATAAAATGTACATTATATAAAGAAAAAAATTATGGTAAAAAATAATATAGATAACATTACGTTAATATAAAATAGAATATCACGTGTCACTTACTGGAGGATTTCCCAGAGATGAAATACATAGTGTACGTACTACATTGTGCTCACATACCTATCGGAGACCATGAAACCACGACATATGACTACATGAAACCACGTGTTCCGTTTCCAGCATTTCCGGTCGATGAGCGAGACAATAGACGCCCGGCGATCCGACGTCGTGTGCTTTGCCCGTCCGACGACGGCAACACCAGACTGGCGACTTGTAGAAACGAATTATCCATTATAAAAATATTAAAATGTTCCAAAAAAAAAAATTTTTTTAAGTACTTCAAAAATTACAGCACGTAGGTAAATAAAAAAAAAATTTGATAACCGTTTGAAGGAAATCCGTCGAGAACCGAAAAATAGCGCAATCGACGAAAATATCATATCCTGGTGGTGGGGGAAGGGTGGTAAGAAAAACTTTGACGAAATAAAATCATTTAAAAAAAAAACCGTACTTAATACACGCGCGGACACGTTCGCGGCTCGGCGCTGAGAGCGAAATAAATGTAGCCGCGGAGCCGGAGCGTCGTCAGACACCGCAGACACACGCACGCAGACACCGGAGAGACACGACTCGCAGGCAATAAAACAAAACGGCGACTGCGAACCCGATACCAACACTACCGACCGCGCGACTGGCAACTCCGTATGAATACAGTTTGAACACGTACGCGGCGGAAGGCCGCGTTCGGTTGGTACCACGGTTTTCCCCCCGAATTTATATCGCGTATATCGGAGTGTTCGCGCGCGCGCGTTAGCGGGCCGGCTGGGTGGCTGGCTGCCGGCTCGCTCGCTCCGCGCACGCAAACGCGCGTCGTATTCCTCGTTCTCGCTCGCACCCATCACACACACTAGTGGACGGACGGGCGGACGCGGCTCGCCGACGGGAAGACGAGCGAGCAGCGTTCGCGGGGCGCCGCCAAACTCCGTCGATCGCACACACGGTGACCGTCGTCCGTCGGCGGCGGCGACGCAACCGTCTCTCACCCGCCCTCTCCGTCAATCCTACACCCGCTCATCGTCGGTGCCGTCCGTCGCCGGTTTCATTCAGAAAATAATTTACTTCCCTCTTCACCGTGCGATAACCACGACGGGGTGGGTGGGCGGTGTGTAATGCGTGTGTGTGTTTTACCCGGTGGGGGGCGTATGGCATCGTGGTAAGGTGGTCGGCGAACAGCAGACGTACGAACGAACGCGGGCGGCGCCTCCCACCAATCCACACACACGCACACGTCGCAGCGCCGTTTAATAAGCGACATTCTTTTTATTCATACCCGCACACACTGACACGGTCGTACGTGTGCGTTTCCCGTCGTGGGTAATACGCTCGTCTGGACGGTGTTGTGTGTGTGTGTATTCCTAGGCCGCGCGTGACGTCATCGTAGGAAAAATAGTCCGATGCGACAAAATCGCATTACTGATGAATTGCCACGTGCTCGCTAACGGTAAAAAATATTACGACGATATACCGTACGCACTAGCGTTGCGTATCATCCCCAGACCGAATGCGTCGGCGCTAATTAATTTATCCGCGCCAAGAGGAGGACGTGTTGCTCGTCTGTGGCGGCGGCGTTCGTTCGAGACCGGCTAGCGTCCACGAAGGGGTGGTTTACTATGAGAATTTATCGATTCGTTCGGTCGAGATTTCTGAGTAACGGGTGATGAAAATTCACAGAAATATATTGTTATACACACACACACACCAAGCGGGTGCGTGCGCTTCGCCATACCCGCAGTGATGTGTAAAATAACAATAATTTATATAAAACAGTCGCCGATCGACCGATAATGGTGGTGAGGTTTGGTGAAACGGAGGCAATAAACATTCCACTCGAACCATGCATTCACTACCACACTCCCGACACAATATATTACACGCGACGCCATCGGCGGGAATGTTGCGCACAGGTAATAATAACACATTATATTATATTGTTATATATTGTATTATAGTCGTCATCCGTCGTCAAGACTTGCCGGTTTCGGAACACGAACGAACCGACATCATGTCGGACCCGTTGGAGGGAGAGGAGGACGACGCCTTATAATAATAATAATATAATATATATAAGAAGTGAGAACCGGAGAGAAGCATAAGAATTGGAACTCAGCCATTCGAATGGCCCAAAAGTGTGTCCCGGTCGCATTAATTAGGTTTAATTGAATGTACACGACGGAGTAATGAATCGACGATACGACGACACGCTATGGGGAGAGAGGAGTCGCGTTTCCCTCGGACAGAGTGGCGAAGGTTGTGGGACAGACTAAAATTAACGTCTGCTGGTGCCCCGGCGATTACAATATAATATTATAATAAATATAATATTTGGTTTAGTAGTTTATAGTATTACCTATGCTACTCTTTCGTGTCGAATCGGTGTAAGATTTCATTGTTGTGCTTATCCACCGCAGACGGCGACGGTAGACATGAACGCAAATTGTCTACGAGAAAGTTTTTAAAAACGAAAGGTAAGGTCAATAAACGACGAAAAAGGCGAATTCTTCTACTACAATTACTACAATTACTATACAACCTCTAATATACTACTACTACCATGCTACAGTTATACTACTACCTACTACGTCCGTTATACTGTTTCCAGTTACCACTACCTATGTATACTCATGTATTGTATATATATATATAAATAATATAATTTTAATATACGATCGCGACTAGCCAATCGTTTTGAGGAACGTTTTTAATAACCACCCCAGGCCCCCCCACCAAACCCCATCAGCCACCGTACCACGCCAATATAACGACGTTTGCGTAGGTACATCAGCCGTACGCGTATGGGTAATTTCACCCTTCAGATCGAATGTATGAATTATTATAGACTGCACACACGTCGTCCTCTGCACATCAAGCACAGACATGCATCGCACTGCGCACGTACATATTATTATTATACATATAAATCTAAAGTGGTGTTTCGAAGAAATGCGACATACCGCTGCAACCGCATACCACAGTGCGGGTCGATAACCCTTGCACGGCGGCTTAGCATATACAAACGCATCGACACTTGCACGCACGCGCAACGCACTGACACGCACACGCGGGCTCGCGCGCACGCAACACACGATAGACCGGTCCTTAGCCGTCGCCGCCGGAATGTGCCCCCCATTCCACTGACCTCCGTGTTCCCACAGCTCGTTGGTGGCCAGCCGCCACCACCTCCACAGACATCGTCGTAATCGTCACCACCACCGCCACCTCCGTTGATTTTTGAGCTAGTAAAAGCTTTTGGCGGGGCTGTCGTGCCCGGCGAAACTGCGGGCTCGTCCGAAGCGATTACACGAAGCGGACGGTTACGGGTGCTTCGGAGGCGGTGACGACGGTGAATCGTGGAGATTCCGAGACAACGGTGCTCGTGAGAACGTTAGCGGTTTTCGCTAATTGCGCGCGACGAACGTCAAACCGACGGCGACGGCCGACCGTGCACCTTAAACTTACATTATAATAATCTCTGTCGGTGTGATTGCCTCGTCGTATTTTCTTATCGATATATCATCATAGTTACTATTATCGTTATCGTGGTCGTCATCACATCGAAACACGCGAGGGACACGATGTGGGTTCGATACCGTTGGGTTGGCCTTTTAGAGACGGCCGGACAAAAGGTCTGTAGAGTCGCGTACATACGTGAGGGCGTGGGAGAATGAGAGAGGAAGAAAGAGCATATATATTTATATAATTCAGATCGTTATTGAATATATACTTCATACATACACGGATAACTGGAACAGGATGTGTGCGATGCGTGTGTGTCCATTATGTACAGGGTGATTCACCATTAAACGCATGATCACCCTCGCTTTTTTATTTAATTATGAATTAAAAAAATTATTCAAATTTTAATGTTTAGAATTTTTTAATATACTTAAAAAACATCATGTTTTAATTTTTTTTTTGAAAATTTTTGTTCTGCTTAGGTAGGTAATAACTAATAAGGTAGTACAAAATGTTGTTTATCAAATGAAAACCCTCCTTTTTACTGTAATCCGTTTAGTAAAAAATACTTTTTAAAACATTCATAGTCAAAATGAATACATTTTTATAGTTATTAAAATGTTTATATTATAAGGATAAAGATGATGGTCATATACAGGATACAATATTAATTATACTAGCACTATTTTTATAAATATTATGAAAGATTAGTGTAAACTGCTAAAATGTTCAAATTACCATACCCTCATATCTTCCAAAATCAAACCAATTATCGTGGATTTATTATTATCCTTATATAGTACAAAAAGTTAAATTATTAAAAAACCACTCATTCGAATTTTGATTTTGAATTTTGATACATCAACATTTGTTGATATTGAACTAATAATAATTTACTGTTTAAAAGGGAGGTTGTCATTTGAATAACAATATAATATACGTTTGTATAATAATACACCCCTTGAGTAATACAAAGGGAAAAATCACAAACATTTTAAAATAATATGGTTTAGCGAGTATATTTAAAAAAATCCAATAATCACATTTTGGAATAATTAGACTATCGAATAAAAAAGGGGTACACAGTAAATTACCCTGTATTCAATAATAATAATAATACCCACACATATCTTTTTTATAATATACTGATTCGTGCACATATATACACTATTATATAACGCACCGTATAGCATTTGGCACGCACGTGTGACGTAAAAGGAAACGATCGGAATTTCGCACGCCGAACGTTTTGGATCTCGGCCATCACCGCCGCCACCATCGTCGCCGACGTCTTCTCCGCGGGGACACGCTTTTTGAAATACGCGTATAATATTATATATAGTATATATATAGTATGTAGTAGACGTGTTTAGATATTATGCGATGCGCTCAGATTTTATACACAATACTTTTCAATATAGTATCTAAATATAGAAGTGTTTTTAATAAAATACGAGTATATTGTATTCTTGTAATATTGTGGCGAATATATTACGTTATGTACCTACGTCCTAAGAGCCGAAACGAATTTAAAAACGAAACATAGAGGTATATACTCGATGATGTCCCATCCAGGACTCGTGTATTGAAATACATACTTGCAAATAGCAGAACATCGGTTTGGCACTAATCCTGAGTCAAACTAAAACACAAAACGACTAGGTTTATGCGGGCTATATAGATACCGGCTTACGACTGTATACTGCAGTAAACACTGCTACAGTATGCTCTCTGATAATAAGATAATAAAATTCAAATTGATGCGAAAATCGGGATGAACTAGACATGTGAATAAATTCTCGCAAACTACTTTCAGAGAAGGTTTCGAGACACGCGAGTTTGAATCCGGAACGTTCTGCAAACTTCACGGATGTCATAGTATAATATTATTTAAGTATTAGGTATATATATTATGCATTTATGCACAAGTCTGATACACAAACCCACTGCAACTTTGATCGGCATAATTATCGGAAATTTAATATATATATACAGGGGCGTGCCTAGAAATTTTTTTCTGGGGTGGTGCAATATTTTTACTAACACGTACTTATTTTAATTTTATATTTTTTATTTATTTTTTTTTTTTTTTGAGGGGGAATTTAACACCCAAAACCACCCCCTAGGCACGCCCTTGTATATATATATATATAAATATATTTATTAGATATTCTCAACTATTATAATATCACAATATTATATTATATTATCACATTCAACTCTGCACGACTGCAGCGTGGATATAATATAAATAACAATAAAACAATATAATTATAGTAAATTTATTATAAAGTTTAATTAGGTAATAGAATTAAAAATCGATATAATTACTGCATTAAAATTGTACGTATAAGTATCAACATATAAAGCTGATGTTAAATGTTGATGACTTATGAGTGTATCTATACAATATGTTCCATTTGATGATCGCGATTGACTGTAAATATATAGACTCGAGTTCGCGACCGGCGACCACGGTCGTTGTAACATTGCGAATACCATCGATTGCATGAGTATGCGACCGTTGCCCGGGACTAAGCACAGCACTATTGTCGTTTCATCTAAATATATATATGGTTGTGTGTATGTACGTTTATGAATAAAAATATAAAATTATATATCTATTATGTGTGCTTATAATATCACCATATAGGAACTTCTGGTAATATGAATACATTTAGGTATACATACCTACTACCAAGTACTTACGCATATAATATAACAAAATAATATTAAATAATATAAATATAGGGACTTAGGGACTCAGCAGCGACCACACGACCACTAACAGATATAAGTCTATTTTTTGTTTTTTTCAGTAAAAGTATTGACATTTTACAATTTTTAGTCTGGTTACCAGTGGCGTAACTGAGGGCCCGCAGACCCCGCATTGCGGGGGGGAGGGGGCACGGTAATTTGGGGCCTTTGGTTATAGGTTTATATTTTACTATAACAATATATTAGAGGTCCATTTTTAAATTTTTTTTATTTTTGTGGAGGGGCCCAAATTTTTTTGTTACGCCCTGCTGGTCACATTTACATACAATGTACTATATTGTATAACTCGCGACCATTATAAACAGTGCACAGTATATCATATATTATATTAAATACTAAATTTCACATATTATACTTATATATATATATATATGTAAGTACTTATATTATTCTATGAGTTTTCTTTTTTTGCTATTTTATCGATGGGTCCTGCAGCGAATCGATAAATAATTTACCAACATAACGTTATAATGCGCATCACTAAAATATTAAAACGCATAACTCCGATTGAATATCGATGTTTAAATGAAAACCTCTTCCCCTTCGTTATCCGACCCAGTGTATATGTATACAATCACCGTTCATTCAATCGCGTCCTGCAGTGCCCGCCTGCCCACCCAAGAGGTGTTGGACCGCACGGTTGATGGTAATCTCTATTATGTATACACTCGAACACACATACACACACACAACGATGATCGACCTTTGGTGATGGCGACTGTAGGGTCTCGAGTGAAGTCGATGGGGTGTATATAAGTTATGTCAAGGCGCATCGATTCCCTCGATATATATAATACATACGATTCTTAGAAGATTGTATTCATAGTAAAGGCGAGAAATGTGTTTTTATAATAAGTGTATTAAATTGGTCATTTATACAATGACGATTTTTTCCATGTCATTACTTTATATTATATACATTTTTTTATATATATATAGCACCTATATTTAAACGACCGGAAATCGGAAATCGAAAAGATTTAATGTTTCAAATTTTTTCCAATAGTTACTATATCTTTATATACAATAATTTATAAGCGTGACAAAAAAACAACCCCTCAAAACCACATTCGTCCAATAGGCAACAGTTATTCAAAGACAAATCGTCAATCGTGGTCTCACCATACATATTTAATATATTATTATACATGTTAATGTATATTATACGCAGTGCGTATCCTGTCCCGCATTTCTGTTATCGTTTGTTATCTATATGTATATATGTATATGTCATATGTATACGTCTAATACTCGCATCATGTTCCACGTTTGCGACGCATATAACAGTTTACTGAAGCTATATAACGTGTATATAGTGTGTCACGTATAATTTTAGTAGTTTTAGCTGCCATAATATAGTAGTGTGGTCGCTAAACGAGCACGCATGAAAAAGCCAGGCCAGACATTATATTATGTTTTTCTACAAGGGTCTGCTGCAGCGTATATATATAAATCACTGATCCCAAATATCTTTTGGCGTATAAATCAAGTAGGGTGTGGTGCATTGAATTCGCCGCATGACGCCAAAAAACTGTCAAAATGTACTTTTCTTTGTATTTAAAAAGGCAAATTGAAAATTAGTTTCCGGTATCGTTCTTATTGTGTATAGGTACTTTTTTGTCGTCCTATATTCGAAATATAGATCAATTTTTAGGGTACCTATAGTATACGGTATAACATGTGTATCACTATACACATGTCTTTTTTATTTTAATATATAATAACTGTAAATAAATTTAACGATAAATCCCACACATATACCTAATTTTTTGTAAAACAGTTTGAGTGATGAGCAATACACTCACAAAATGTATTTCATAATATAATAAAAAAAAATTAAATACTTGTAGTACAAAAAATTATCATACATTTATTTATGCATCGAAGAACTCAACAAATAATGAAAAGGTATTCTAATAAACTCGTTAATTGTTCTAAAAGATTTTATTTTATTAAGTATTTGTCGTCATTTGATATGGATCACTATAGTCCATAGAGTATTCTTATGTAATAAATTTACATTATTTACACATATTTGTGTTTGTAATTTCAAAAATATTTATATGTACACCTCCTAAAACTATGTTTTAACACTAATAATAGAATACTGACAACTCAATACTATGTAAGACTTAAATATATGATTTTTTAACTTAAATTAAGTCTAGTCTACAGTTCAATGAACATAATATTTACGTCTGCATATTTAAACTAAAGTTAAGTTTATACTTTAAAAAGTAACTTGCAGACTGAGTTCTTTTGGTATTCTTTCTTGTTAGTACTCACCCTTAACTACAATTTTTACTGTTGTACTTTCCATGTTTATTACAGTTAAATTATTTTTTTTCTTTCTTAGTATATTTTTTAATTGGATTTTTGTTAAGAATGTTGAATTAAATATAGCTACATTTTTTCTTCGTTTAATGTATTTTCTTTTCGTTTAGCCCTATGATTGTATATAATGATTAAAATGTATATATATTTATTATAATTACGAAACTTTGCAATAAAAAGCATTTTTAAGTCTATATACGTAAAATAAAAGCTCGAATACATAACAAAGTGGTTATACTGAACTATAAAATTGTAAGTTTTATTAATAAAATATACACGAAAATCAAATCTTAATAAAAGTTAGCATGATTTAAACCAGGTAGGTACGTATGTAGGACGAATTCAACCTTGCCCACAAAACCACCGAGAAATGTTATACGAATATATTCTCTTGTTACGTATTATAACTTATAAATTATAAGTCTTAATTATTAATTTATATTTGTTATTTTTTTTATTTTTTAATATCATTCATAAATAAGATATACCAACATAAAAATGTACAATAAGCGTTTGAAATAAAAGTATAATGTAATGTTGACTTTTTTTTATTGCATATCAGTATATCACATATTCACATATGGCTATAATAAGTATATAATGTTGACTTAAAGTTACATGAGAAAAAACTCATTTGCAATAATATGTACTTTCAACGGTGATTTATGATCCCCACACAAAATTGTTTCTGTATACGTACCTACGATACAAACAAAAGTTTTATACTAAGTTGAATTTAAAAGTAACATGTATTATGTATAGACACATAATATATTTTATGCATCAATATATTATATGAAAAATCAACCGGAAAACGTTTGTTTTATAAAACGCACAAGTGCACAACGCCACAACAATATTATAAAATAATACATAACTGATTAATCAAAAAGGTATAGTTCAAGAACAGTTTTTAATTGTAGATTAATATTTCGTGATCAGTATGAATCGAATATTAATCTACTGGAAGTACCTATAATAGGTATATTCGCTGGTAGAGCTCGGCGATCTTAAACGGTGCAGACAATTGACGATTAAACAAGTATATATAATTATGTCACTTCTCATTAGTCTATTTTTTTAAAAATGGTATGTACCTATACCTTAAAGTAAAATGACGAATATTTTGTAAATGTTCAAAAAAATTCCGAGTATGTTGTTCAAGACAAGGAACATAAATAGTTACGCTCGTTCAGTTCAGGTCTGTACCGAACGAAGCGCGCACGTGGTAGGTGTACGGAAAGCTACAACTGCAATTGTGAAAACTTAAAAATCAAATAAACATGCGAGTTGTGAAAGGAAAAGATTTTTTCCGACCAAAAAAGTCAAATAAAACAATAATCGATAGAAATCCAAAGTCACCGGTGGCGGTGGCAAAGTATGATTTTATTGAGGCGGCGGCGAAGACGACGACGAAGACCGTATGCGCGCACGCGCCCGCGTGCAAGTGCGCGCGTGCACTTAAAAATCGCCGCCGCCGGTGTCAGTGACCGAAGCGTCGCGGCGCCCCGGGCTCGGTTCCAGAATGTCTATTTCAAAATGGTCGTCGCGGGGCTCCGGCGCGAAATCGTAAATGTTAGGTTTATTTTTAAAAGCTCTCAACGTCGCGCCGCCACTGACCCTGCGCTGTCGGTCGGTCCCGGTCCGTCTGCAGATATTATACTCACAGACGGCCACTGAAAACACGACCGCTAAAGGCTTGACGCGACGCGTGACTTCACGGAACCCACTCACTAGCTCAGCTCGTATAGTATGTATTCCGAAGTTCCTTAAAGCTAACGCCACAAGCTCAAAATGCCAAAAGCATTGAGGCTGCTGACTGATAAAGCACCAAAAATATTATAAAGGAAACTGTACCCGAGAGGGGCTTCGCAATTCACACTCCCCAAGTATATACTGTACCCCACCGCACCACATTCCGTTAAATTTTTTATCATTATAAATGAAATCGATCTAATTATAAATTTAAATCAATTATAACATTTTACTGAACAATTTATTTTTACTTTTAAATAAATCATTTTTTAATTAATTTAAAACACTATATGGTACTTTTTTAAGCTTCGATTGTAAAGATAATGTACTTACGCTTCTTTTTCGAAAATTTAAACAATTTTACTGTTGAGGACAATATATTTTTCAACATGAACAGAAGAAGTAGGTATATAATATACGAAACAAATAAAGTTTATTAAACTAATACAACTTTAAGTTAATTTTATAAATTTGAAAACACTTTTTTGCTGATGACTTGTATAATATAAGTTTGCAGCAATAAGTTAATTTTCACAGTTTTTAATATATAACTATCAGATTTCAAAGACTCCTTAATCCTTATAATAATTAATTTAAAACAAATACTTATGTATAGTGTATACGTATCTGTCGTAGGTATATGTATCAGTATAAAATGTTTAATTATTTTCAAATGTAAACTTAAATATATAAAATCAAATTATTTACATATAGAGCATTATTTATCTATTATAAAAATACAATCGTACTAATCATGGATATTACATTATAGCAGGGGTGGCCATTTTTATAGACTTTTGATTGACCTCTAAGTATTTTTAGGTCGTTAATAATCAAAAATATATAAATTATTTACGTACATTCTTCTTTTAGAAAATTATCGCGATCGACTTGTTGGCAACCCCTGCATTATAGCACTATAGAATTCTGTATATCAAGTACTATTAGAGTATTAACATTTAACACTGTCGCGATTCGTGTATACTATGCATAAGCAATAAGCATATTATATTATACAATTATATCGTATATCGTTAATCAAAATAATATTCAATCATTTCTTTTTGAAAAACAGAAATTACATATAGTACAATATATATAATAGGTACATACACGTAAGGTTATGTTAAAACCTATCCTAACCTAACCGTTGATACTTTATATTGCTTCTTTATTTTCTTCCTGATTATTTATGTTAATCAATTAAACGTGTTAAATTGTTGCAACAATTTTCGATTTATAGCAATACCTATTATAGATTATAGATATAAGGTATATAGTTTTTATATAACCTGAATAAGAATACTATTCTAGAAATGTTTATATACTTATACATGAAAAAAAATTAAATAATATTGAACTATGTAGGTATATAGTCGTTTTTAATAAATATAAGATTTTAAAGTTTGACGCAGACCTGAAGTGTCTTAAATATTTCTCTTGGTACTTATTAGCATACCCTTGATGAATTACTGACGATTTGCAATTATGAGATAAGACATTTCAAACCATATCAACTCCTCGAACAATTATACGACATGCTATCTATACAACACGTCGTGCCATTTGTGTCGTTTTAATTTAAATATAACTCTTCAGGCTCTACAATCATAATTTCCCTAGCTGCTGCACGTCAAAAATCGATTTATGCTCATGATACGGCAGTAATAGGTTGGAGGGGGTTTATACTTTTAATTAACTATAATAATAATAATATACAACAACTAAAATCTTCGTTTCCCACAACAATTATTGATATTTTTAAAACGAATGCGATTTTAGATTTCGTATGGTAATTAACTTCACGACATATTGGAAATAAAATGATTTCTGCAGCATTGTACATTTGTGTATATATAATATATTAAAACTGGCGAGCACCACATCATTGTCGTCCTTTATATATAATATATATATATTATATACATTATACATTGTGCAGACCGCCGCCGCAATAACCTCGTGTGCGGCGTTTTCGGTCCGTTTTTGGCACGAACGTTTGGCGGAACCGACAGCGCACTTTATGTTTTATATATATATATATACACGGGGTAGTTTAATTACACCGGAGACCGGACATAATAAAAAAAAAATTGCTAGAATTAACGATCAAAAATAAATAGATACAAACTTTGTAATAAGGGATGATACTATACATAGAAAACAACTCTTATGTAGTTATATCTTTCGTGTTTATGTACATATTACTACATTTATGTGTTATGTCTATGTTAAGGCGTACATCATTAATTATATAGGTACCTACCTCGTGTTTTAAATGGTGTACCTATATAAATATGGGTAAACATTAAGTAGATAGAGATATACAGATTGCATTGGCGGAAATGTCAAATGTACAATTTTGAATCCATTAGCAAACCTTCATGATATTTTGACACATTTTATCATATAGAATATCATAAAGAACGATATTGATTTTATATATTATATAAATAATAAATATACAAATCCATAATACACGTCCGAGCAGAAATAATTGATTTAATTTTTGTTTTTCTTTAATATATACAATTTAAAATCTATATTAATGAATAGAAATACATACAAACACAAGAACACCCGATAAACAGAAAAACATTAAGGATTTAAATTAATGTCATTACCTTGATAAAAAATATGTATTTTATGTACAAATATTTATTTAATAGGTAGGTATTAGGTACTATAGAATATTCGTTGCTATTATGTGCAAGGATCATCATCGCGATTCACGAGAGAAAATCAAAATTCACAAATTATTTCACTAACACTAATCTACATTTGATATTTCGATAAAACTTTTGGGAATTTAAGGTTGATTTAATATTAGAAATAATCATTGCTTGTAAAATATTATATACACAATATCAAGCGAGTACATAAAAACATCGGATAGGGTTCATATAAAATATATGAAATACATTACAAATATTTTTCATTTTTGAAGAAAGGGTTGAATCACTTGAACCCTCCCCCATTTAATGCGTGCCTGCACATTATACACGGCAATGCTGGACAGCAACTTGAGTCGTCTATTTATAGATATAATAAAAAATAAATTTGTTAATCGTTGGTAATTTTTTGTATATTAGGTACTAAATTTACTTTTTACAATATTATTTTATTATATCTTTCTACTAATTCTACAAAGACAAAAATAACAATTATTTTTTTCTTTTCAAACGATTTTATCATTAATAGTTAATAAGGTTAAAATACATATTATGAATAGAAATATAAAATATAGATGTATTTAATTGGTAAATAATATTATTAATTACTACGAGTAGATTAGTATATTATATCTATATCGCTTAGAAATCTAACAAAAGACCGAAACGGAAAATTAAAATTGAAGTATAGAATATCAAATGTAATAAATTACCTACAATAAGAAAATTATAATTATCAAGTTCAAAATTCAATAATTTATACAAATGCACATTTTGTTTGTTGATCAAATAGGTACAAATAATCCATATCACCTCCGAATACCTATAATGTAGCTATATTTAAAATGTGTGTTTACAATGTACACTTTACATGATAGTAATAATATAGTATAGTGACTTATTTAAAATATTAACTTAATTGTTTAATACATTCTCTACTTCTTTAACCATTGTTATGTTAAAATATATATTAATAATTTCCAAAACTAGTTCACATGATATTACAAATAAATAATTATTGATGTATCCACGTTTTTATTTTTCTAGGTTATGGTTTATTATAAAAAAAAAATTATGCTATTTATAATAATATAGTACCTAACCCGCGATTTATTTCAACTATAGTTATTGTTATTTTATTTTATAGCATTTAAACGCTTTAAATTTAATAT
The DNA here is from genome assembly GCA_009835225.1 of Aphis craccivora. NCBI lineage: Eukaryota > Metazoa > Arthropoda > Insecta > Hemiptera > Aphididae > Aphis > Aphis craccivora. The sequence goes on from VUJU01001220.1 coordinate 39,213, forward strand.
ATGTGCCAAATTTCGTTAGTATTACTTAAACTTTTCTTAGCGTAGGTATTGCCAAAAGCTATGTTGTGTCTGGCCAAAAACTGATCCTATAAGCTATAATTGGTTCAACAAACATTATTTCATATTTAAACATCCTACAAATTTTAACCAATAAAATCTAAAGTTAAGATCTAAATTATTATGTAATTGTAATTAAATTTTGTTAATTAATAAGTGATACAAATTAAAAATATTTTAATTTATTTATTATTCATCATTGCATTTATTAATAAATAAATATAACAAATTTAATTACCATGTTACTCGTGAGAACTGATAGTGGTGATTAAAAATTAAACTCCCGTTCATTAAAGAAAGACGAGAAAAAAACTTTATCAGTTTTAAATTGAATTTTAATGGAGAAAATAATTGAATGTAAGATTCTTTAACTACAAATTATTTTTATGTATGTGCGCTATAAACATAAAATAAAACTTATAAATTATAATACACATAATACATTAATTTAGGTAGGTATACAGTTTAATATTTTATTATGTATTAATTGTCCGATTCCGACGGGTAAAACAACGATAATAATGGTTGAGAGCTATATAGTTATGAAACGTACATAATATTACACAGGTTGACTTTTCAAGTAGGTACACACTTTCACGGTTCCCTTATCCCCCATAACAGCTTTTTTTTTATTATTAAGCAGCTATACCAAGTATGTTGACTACTGTAATTCAACAATTTTATATGTAAACGTATACAAACAATAAAAACTATTAATTACCAATTAAATAATGAAGTAGGCCTTTCATCTCTCTTAATAGTAATGTTTTTGTTCAAATATTTATTTTTTAAATTTTTTAGTAGGCTAGGTATACTAAAAGTTCACTAACTATTCTCAACGCTAAGATTTTTTTTTATATATCGTTTAAGGATGACTTGGTGATACAAACTTGTTTTTTTTGTTGGGAGAATCACCCAATTGGCTTTTTTACTGTAAATTATTGAACAGGGGTGTGGAACGAAACATCGACAATAAAAAAGAGATTGTTGACAGATTAATAATACGATGCCGACAGTCGAAATATCAGAAAGTTCGAAATATTGACAGTTTAAAATGTTGACCGTCGTTGTAATTTCTATAAATCAGATTTTAGACAATTGAAAAAATTATAAATAAAAAGTACCTATTGTTAAAAAATAATAAAAAAAAAATTAATTTAAAATTTTAGTTTTCTAATAGTAAAAATAAATGTTTTTGATTAAATAACTCATAATAATTTTTAAGAATAAAAAATAAAATAATAATTCATAAATAGATAATAAATAACTTATAAATTAAATAATAATTATTTTGTTTATATCATCATGGTGTTTAAAAGGAAAAAAAATGATATGACCTATGCTTTAGAATTTAGATATTTATAGATATTTTCAATTTTAATTATTTAAGTAGACAATTATTTTTACCACAATAAATGATCACAACACATTTAATTTGTTAAAATTTATTTTGGTATTAATAAACTTTGGTTTGTCGATTTTTGTTCTTTTTGATGTTTCGATCAATCGATAATTCAATCAGTCCATTATTTGACATGTCGGTGTTTTATCGTGCATCCGTTATAATTATATAATATATATTATATATATATTAGATTCTGAGCGGAGCGATGAAAATATTGATTTTACAATGTTGTGTGTTTTTTTTGTGTCTGTGTACACGAGAACATGTCGAAATAATGCTTCGATTTTCAACTTCAGTAGCTTTCCCAATTTGTAAGTAAATCTAATAGTTGCATTGGGGAGGTAATTTTTTGAATTTCTCAATAGTTTTCAAAAGCACCGGGAAAAACCAAAAAAAAAAAAAAAAATTAAGGAAAAACGGGAATTTTTACGCAAAACCCGTTTTCGACCAAATCGATTTTTTTTATATGGTTGTAATTCTAAAACTAATCACTGTAAATACTTGAAATTTTCACGAAATGTTTAAGTTAATGTTATCTATATACAGTTAAATTTTCAAACATTTTCGACTTTTTTTGAGTTATTTATAGACCACTGAACTTTTAGATTTTTCTGAATTTTTTTTTTTTTTTGAAGTGTCGATAAAATTTTTTTGGCCCAATAGAAATACTTGAAAAATTAATACTAAGTTCCTCATAAGTTCTTCTTAAAGTGATTAAAAAATTATAAGAATACATTTACATAATTTTTTTTTTGCATTTGAAGTTCAAATATTGACAAAAATTCGTCGAAACTATGAATATTTGCAAATTATTTTTTTAGGTATAATTCATAAAAATGTTTGTATACAAGTAGCTAAAAGTTGAAAATTTAATACAAGGTTTTTCATAAGTTTAGCTTACAATAATTATAAATGATCTTAAATTTTGGTGTATTCAAGCCATTAAAACATAAACCACCTTTTTCACCAACCACTGAAAATTATATCCTAGGCTGACAAATAATCATCGTTCTGAATCATTTTTCATATACAATGATACCTATCATTGAATTCAAATTTAACCCTCCTATAATATATAATAATCATCCACACGGCACCTAATGTTCAGCAGAGCGGTACCCACTTACCCGCTTTTTTTTCATTCATTTTGACACATCTTTATCGAAATTCGCAACTCGCAAGAGTATTAAGCTGTTTCTGAGTTATTGAACTTAACGTACTAATGATAATGGTTTTACATGTAATATATTTAGTCTAACGTACTTATTGTTCTTGAACAATTTTCACGAATTATTTAATTGCGTGTAATAATTTTTAAATCAGCATAATCATGGACAATTGTCGTATAATCATAGGACATAGATAATATTATTCATAGGTGTTTAAAAAGTGTTAACTCAAAAACCACTCAAAATTCAAACAATTTGATTTATATAAATCAACACTTTCAAAAAAATCATCTATGATAATTTACAATATAAAAGGGTGATTCTTATTTTAATAAATAAGTATGTATCACAAATTCACAACAATAATTTACTCCTTAAATTGTAAAAGAATAAATATATCATCATAGAAATGATGGATATGATCATGGTTATAGCGAATCGCCTAAGTAGAGGACTATAGTAACAGATATGTCACGTATATTATAACTACAGGTATATCTCTTTACAATTATTAAATCAATAGTATTTAATATTTATTATAAATATATATTATATATACTATATATAAGTATACAAAATAATAAAATGTTTAGTTTGTTTTCTTTAAATTTTTCCATAATTCACAGTAAAATTAATATTTAATATTGATATATGTACCTATATTATTATCGTTTGTGTATAATTTTGTAATTAACAAAACGTTAAATGTTTTAAGTGAACGTTTCCGTTTAGATTACCGTGTTACACATGTATATAAGTAGTGTACTAATAAAAATCGTGTAAGAGTTACACAATAAACATAATACAGTTATATAATGTTTTCTTTAATTTGTATATTATATCAATAAACTACGCAAGGATGAGTCAAATATAGTTTTGGCAATTTTTATACATTTCCGTTCGTTATTCGTTGTGAACTGACGCACGAAAACTGCATTGCTAAACTGCGGCTATTACATAGGTAATACATTAGTACACGATGGTTATTGCACATATACATACTGTTTTAACATAATATAACGTATACAAAATCGAGCACTATAAGCTTATACATACATTAGTATAGGTATATATCTACGATATATATGATACCTATATAGGTGAATAGAACGGCAATGGGGATGATGAAGCGGGGCACAACCTCCGGTCTTTTCGCATCGCTGTCTGACCTTCTATACCCTTCAGACGCACCTGCGCAGTAGATTAAAGCGTTCCGAACACGACAGGGACGGGGGCAATATCAATATTTTCCCATGGCTTTAACCGACGCCGCCGTCTTCGAGGTCAACAAACCCGCGATGAAAGCCGGAAATTTTCACAATGGCCGTGGGACAAATTCGAAAATAACGTTCTCGGAAATCTGGAATTTCTAGAAGGGTACCTATAATACACGTAATATATTCAAATAAACCTAATATATTAATATATTATATAATAATATGCCATATAAATATACATGCGATTTGTCGCAATCACGTTTTAATAATATTATGTATTTAAACTTACGCATAGTAGTTTAAAATATACCTACTATAATATTTTATTTCATAAGTATGTATATAGGTGATAGTATACGAACGTGAACCACGTGTTTTATAATATAGACCGGAACGTCGTTTACAAGTATTTTAATACTACATATTATGTGTATACATAATATATATATTATATATAATATGTTAATATATAGGCGAACAACAGGTGGAATTCACGCGTTGGCCGTTACGGAAAATATGATCTGTAGGTCAACTCGAATGATATATATATATATATTTATAACTACGTCTTAATAAATATTAAATTTAAATAATATAATATATTACGTGAATACAAATTTAAAAATTATAAAAACTTTAGTAATGCGTTATAATTAAAAAGATGAGTTTGTGTGTGCTGTATTGTATGCGTTATAATTAAGAAACCTTTACGTATAATATATAGATAATAATAAGGACATATTAAAGTGACGTAGGTACACATAGAGGCGACAAGAAAAAAATCTACAAAACGTCGTAATTTGACCTTTCGATAAATATATTATTGTCGTCTACTGCTGCATTTACATACAGCGTGCAATCATTTCTTGATACTCGAATCTCGGAGATTTGTTATACTAAAAAGATCAGTATGGTAAACGCGATCGATTTTTGTCTACCTAAGTATTTTTGAGTCGTAATATTATTTTTTCAAACGGTGATTCCAGACACAATCGTTTGCCGCCGCCGATTTACAGGAAAACACCTAGGGAGGTCTCGTTTGTACTCGTAAAAGCGAAACGTGGTTCTTTTTTAAGTAATAGTACGCCTACGGGAATATTATGAAAATCGACAAGAAAGTTTATATTTTTTCTTAAAATAATAATAATAATAAGTAGATACCTAACACATATTATAATTGGTTATTGTAAAATTATAAAATTGATTAAGTAACTGTTTTTTTTATGTGTTTATAGAGTGTATATAGGTATAATTTAATATTATAAATAATAATAATACATTTTAAATTTGAATCTAAATATTGTTATTTGTTTCACTACCGTGCTATTGTTTATCAAAAGAAAAAAAACTTTTTATTGTTTAACTTTTATTATGTGGCAAGTACCTTCTAGAAAATGAAATAGGTAATATCAACTGACTCCTTTCAAACTTAAATCGTTAAGAAAAAAAATTAAAGTATAATACAATATTTCAATATAATATAGCTGACAAAGTCTCGTATAATACTTTTTAGTGATTTACGAAATACAGACCAGTAGGTATATATGCATGTACTTTGTCTTTAGTACTTATATATATTTATACATATACAGCGATAAAACCGATATAGGATATAGACATATTATAGTGTAGCGTATATAAGTATCACTGTTGCAAAATGAATAATCCGATTTATCCGTCGCGAAAAAAATTTACAACGCTGCGTGCGATATATCCTGGTGCTCACGTATATATATAAATTATTTCAATTAATATCGTGTTCAAAATTATTAGCGGTTGTACAAATAACCGAATTGACATAATCACACTTCCCACGTACACTTCACACACACACACACACACAAATATAATATGATATTGTATACATGGAACGATCAACCGTGTCCTCTAAATATTTTATACTGATGCGACGGCGTTTCCGCGTGTATATTGCAGCCGAACACGAATACAATACAGGGGAAAAACAGTTTAATAATATAGTCACTAAAGGTACATGGTATATCAAACCATATAATAATACACCACATGTTTGTACCCTGCCGATGATCCACATCTCAGTGTACGACCAGATTGAATTTGTGTATACCTATTTTCGGTGTTCATCAACGATGTCGCATATGCGCGGGGAGATGAAAAAACAGCGGTATATGCATATATATATGTATATGTATCATACAATATTATTATATTAGGAGGTACCTATATTAAATATTATACTATTTGAAGCTTTCGCCCAACACATTTAGTCGTTAAAAATACACCCAGCCCCTTTTAAGGGTTATAGAAAAATGTCTGGCTGCGGCGTGGGCGTGAACCCAGCTTAAAAATAGACTTTGTCATTTCCCATCGACCGTTGCTGGGGGGGGGGCCGTGACTTGAAAAATGAGGATTTAAAAAAATAATAATACATATAATATATTTATATAAACACGCGGTTTGTGTGTGTAAATTATATGTCATCCGATTAGATACCGGAGATGAGACACTTTCGATCTTTTAAGTTGTATAAGTACTTATACCTATATTAAACCGCATATATATTATAGTCACGGTAGAGTGTATATTATTATACACGATATTATCATACTATCATATCATGAATCTAATAATACGGTTTTAAAGTTTATAATGAAGTCGCAGATCCGTTTCTATAATTTTGTTGATGAATTAAGATTTTCTTTATCGCTATAAAAACAATAATTTGAAAATTATAAGACTGTAGTATACTGCTGTAAGTACGTTTTAACTTATAAGTCAATTTAACTGTTATCTAAATTTTGGTGGAAAAAATGAAGTTAAAACTATAATATTATATACTTCACAGTTATACATGATAAAATCTCCTTTTAAAAGAGTCGCGCATAAACCGATTTGATTTTATGTCCGAAGACAAACTGACAAAAAAAAACATATTAAATTAATAACATATATAAATTCTATACTTATCCTATAATTATATGGTGTAAATTCGTAATCAATACATTAATAATTAATTTTACTATAACTATTATTCGTGTTTAACCGGAAATTGTATTTCACAGAAATCATATCGGGGATCACTAATAAAGTTGATAAACGATTAGCCTTTCTTTATATTATTACTGAACCATCTTCAATAGCGTTTCATTTAGAATTTATTGAATCATTAAAATATTATTTTTCTGAACAATTTTAATCGTAAACATTAAAATTAAATCGTTTTAAACTCTTTAAAAACCCTTATGAATTAATAAGATATGAAAACAGATTCTCATTGGTTAAAAACATTTCAATCCATCAGTTTAATAAAAGTATTTAGTAGTATTTTATAAAAATTAAAAACTTATATGTCAAAATATTGGTATACTAGAGTCTTTAAAATTGAACTATTCATGGACCTTTTTGTTTTTAGCGGATGTATATTTTTATACGATTTATATGTATTATTTGAGTTTTATAAACGAAAATATTATAACATTATTCAATATTTACTATAATTGATAAATTATAATTAAACAATGTCATATAAAATAATAGATCACAAATATCAAAGTATACTTAATAAAATCATATCTTTTGATGGTTATTAAAATACATAAAGAGAAATCAAAGAAATGGAAGAATAAATAACTATGAATTAATACACTCAAATTTGAACATTTACCAAGTCTATGACAATGTAAAAAGTAAGTAATATAAGTAATAGCGAATTGAAATATGTTTTTAATAGAATATAGTATAATGGAATTGTATCAAATTAATTAATAAATATCATTTAAAGTGAGTAAACAAAAGTTCTTATAGATTTAAGATAAAATTTTTGAACATGTATTTAAATTAATATCTAACTTTTTTTATATAATGAAATAATTAATAGGCTAAAATAGTGAAATAATGGTTTTATTTTATTTTGCTAGGGTCGTTAATACAACGGAAATCATAATAGATATAAATTGTACATTTATTTTATATTACTAAATCATATACTTGAATTAAAAACAAGGTGACTGTTTAATTTATCAACTAAAACTTTAATTATTTCAAGTAATAATATATTAATTATAATGGAATTTTAATGCTATTAATAGTATGGATTTTATAAGCCGTCAGATAAAAACGACTGCTACAGTTTCGGGACTAGGTTTTTTTTTTGCAATTCCCAATATAATCGTTCGAAACTTTGACGGTGTTTCGTGTCTTGACGGCTTGTGCTGATAAACATCGTGTATTATTGCTATACCGCTATAACTATAACTATAATAATTTATAACAATATTATTTCGTAAAATTAAATCACCGCAGCGTACTGTGTTATGATGGAAAATTTAAGCAATCTATTAAATAGTTAGTGTCGTATTTAGGGGAAAGACAAGAGGGGCAGCAATTTGGCAGCACTTTTTGGGGGCAATAAATTTAACTGGAATTCCACAAAAGGTCTTATTTTTAAACTGATTTGAACAGTTCAAAAAAAAAAAAGCGGGTAAGTGGGTACCGCTCTGCTGTACATTAGGTGCCGTGTGGATAATTATTATATATTATAGGAGGGTTAAATTTGAATCCAATGATAGTTATCACTTATCATTGTATACGAAAAATGATTCTGAACGATGATGATTTGTCAGCCTAGGATATAATTTTCAGTGGTTGGTGAAAAAGGTGGTTTATATTTTAATGGCCTGAATATACAAAAATTTAAGATCATTTATAATTATTGTAAACTAAACTTATGAAAAACCTTGTATTAAATTTTCAACTTTTAGCTACTTATATACACAAATTTTTATGAATTATACCTAAAAAATAATTTGCAAGTATTCATGGTTTCGACGAATTTTTGTCAATATTTGAATTTCAAATGCTAATAAAAAAAATTATGTCAATGTATTCTTATAATTTTTTAATCACTATAAGAATAATATATGAGAAACTTTGTATTAAATTTTCAAGTATTTCAATTGGGCTAAAAAAAATTTTCAAAAAAATTGAAAATTTAAATTATCTATAAATAGCTCAAAATATTTTGAAAATTAAATCATGTCAAGAAAATGCCAATCTAAATAACTGGTAAAATTTACAAGTATCTACGACTTATACTTTTTGAATAATAACAAATATTTAAAATCGTTTGGGATAAATCGTTATCGTTACGCTATTTCGTAAAAATTTAAAATTCAAACGCGCTTAAAATTTTTCCTATAATGATACTTCAAGTTTTCTCTATAGACACTTGAAGAAAAACTTTTGGAAAACTTAGTGTTGTATTTTTAATCCTTAGTTATTAACACAAACAATTTTATGATTTTTCAACTTCAAAATGACTTGCAAATTTTCGCGTTTTCGACAGCTATTTCGTAAAAATTTGAACTATAAACGCTTATAAAAAAAAAAATTGTGACAAATGATTTTTAATTTCTTTTAGCTTTAATAAAACAACTCATAAGGAACCTTGTATTAAATTTTCAAAATTTTTTTATCGACACTTCAAAGAAAAATTCTCATAAAAATCAAAAATTTTTATGGTCTATAAATAATAAATAACACAAAAAAAGTCAAACATTTTTGAAAACTGTATATAAATCTTTGGTGATAATTTCAAGTATTTATAATGATTATTTTTTGAATTAGAACCATATTATAATAAAATCGATTTGGTCAAAAACTGGTTTTGCATAATAATTCCCGTTTTTCTGTCATTTTTTTTTTGTTTTTCTCGATTTTTTTGAAAACTGTTGAAAAATGTTTATTTTTGACCTCTATAATGCACCAAGGATATTCACTGTTACATCGGAAACCACCCCCAGAGTTTGAAATTGGAGCATTATTTCGTCTAGTTATACTGTACACAGACACAAAAAAACAAAAGAAAAAAAACACACATCATTGTAAAATCAATACATTCATCACTTCGTTCAGAATCTAAAAAAAATGTGTACCCGGGGCAGCAAAATCCTAAACACGCCTCTATAAATAGTGCTAAATTTGAATTTAACGAAAATGCGTCGACGGATACAGAACTAAAAGGCGCGATTATTTCTACCAAGAATTAACAGGTAAGTTGAATATAAACTATTAATTTTTGGTAAATATAGAAAAGTTTTTATGAGTAATGTTTTTTTTAAGATTTTGGTATTACTGTTGACAGCTTAAACTATACATGAAAAGTAAACATTTGGATGAAGTTTGTCCAAAAAATAAATACGGTCAGAGAATAAGTGTTGAACATAATTTAACAAATTGGCGAGCCAAATATAATATTATTGTGGGTAATTAATTTAATATTTTAGATAGTAGTATAATAGTACCTACCATTATGTTAAATATTTTTAATTTACAAAATATATATTATATACCACAGGAAACAAATATATCTGAAATTTGCTCATCAGATTATAGCCTTAACTAGTTCTGAGAAAGATTCTGAATCATTAAACTTATTCAAATAATATAAATCTCTAGGATATCGATCATGTAGTATCTATTGGATATTGCCTATTTACATATTTTATCAATTAACAAGGTTCAGGGTTTCTAGTACTAAAAAATCTAAAAATATGCATGCTCTTATGCACTTAAAAATGAAGAAACATTCGCTTAAAATAAATTCTAAAAAAAATTATTTTATTTTGTCTATATAATAATTATATAGAATTATAAATAATTATAATATTTATATATTTACCTAATCATTAAAATCCGATACATAACTTTTTAAAAGAAAAGCCAATGATTGTTTTCCCTTTGGTATACTTGAAAATGAAAAAAAAATATTATTAAAAAAGTTTGAAATAGAAAAAATTATTACGGGATGAAAATATTTCATGCAATGCATGTGCAATGAAAAAACGAGTACGGGTATAGTATTCGTCAAAATATGACGGACAACCAAAGTTCACTTCCTATACACATTTCGGTTTTATCGGTTTGTCCGCCAGATAGTAAATTACCTAACCGATAATGAAAATATTATTTTTAAATGGAAAGTTTACCATTTTGTTCTTTTTTGTCTAAGCTAATTTAAGACGGGATTGGTAAATTGGGTCCCAAATGACCTTATCTCGGTAAGTAAGTATACGTAAGTTGAGTCCCGGAAAAAAATATATAAATTAAAATATATGTGGTTTTTATAATATTATGTTCTAAATAAATAATACATGGTATAAATGATTAATTTAAAAAATGTTAATAAACTAAATAATAAAGTACGTATAATTGTACAATATATATGGTATAATTAATTAAAAATTGTGTTCCGGTAAGAGATATCGTACGTGTATCTGCAGTATGTAATTATCATCAAAATCGATGATAACTACAAACTGATACAAAAAAAGACAGACGAATAATACTAACACTTGTATATGCTCGTATTTATACGAGTATACGGTATACTCGTATATATATATCTTAATTAGGTTTAATCAAAGTTGCGACATTACGGTATCTCATTTTTGGATAAAAGTGGCTACAAACAGTGTAATAAAATCCGCGATAAGAATACCTGTCTATATTTTATACACACATTAACATCATGCGTAGAATTAATTGGTGTCCAGGCGGTGTACCACTGTATGCAATATGACATATTATTGTAACAGAAATACAGAATTATTCAAAAGTAAATTATATAAATATGAAATATTAAAGTTTTAAGTTTTTAATATTTTAGACATAATTGCGCCAATGATTTATAGCCGGTACCCAACTTACCTACTACCATTTTATACCCGGGAATCAACTTACCGCTTTCAAAACGAACCCAAATTATCACAGACTCAATTCACCTAGCTCCATTTAAGAAAATATTTCAAAAATTGCTGAATATATGTTCTTAATTTTTCTAATATACCCAAATATTTAATATATTATGCATAATGCATTTATATGAATAATGACAAAATATACAAAAATATGCAAAAAGCAAAAGCCAACGTGTTAAATTTGATCTCCTGGTATTATGAACCACATTTGTTGATCACTAGAATTTTTCTTAGATCTTTCTAAAAAAAATATGAAAAAACTAGAAGTTCTCAACCCTAAAACCTAATTATTAATATCTAAGAACAGATTTGGTTTAATTATTTTTTTTTCAAAACTTGTTTGATAAATATGTTTTCTGTCTATTACTTTACTTTAATATCTATGACATTTTAAAAATATCAAGAAAAGGATTGATTATTTCATATACTAGTTATATATAAAAGAATAAAAAAATAAATATCAACGGATTTAATCGAAATATTTAAGAAAATTTACACTAGAAACAGCGCAGTTTGTAGACACAAAAAATTAAGTTAAATGTGACAGTTTCAGACGAAACAAATTATAACAGTACAAGATTATTTATCCATATAATTATTTAATTATCTTAGATAAGCTAAGACAATCTCCACTTCAGGTTATTAAAAAATTAACACCTACGAATTATTTACTATTAAGTATTAAATACATATTAAATTGTATATGAATTGAGTTTTTCTAGAGTAACGTGAAACATATCTTCGAAATATCATTAAAATGTATAACTTATTATATTTAAATTAGACACACGTCCTGTACACTGTAAATTTGGTGAATAATAAAATAATAAATTGCGTGCATATTCAATTGTATCATTTGTATCATACTCACATTGGGTACATACAATTTAACGAGAACAGAATGAAATCTATATATACATGGTTTTTTCTATTTAAGTATTTTTAGTACCGATCAAGTTTGTAATCTATTGATTTCCTTACTTATTTCTTTACTACCTACCTAATTAAAAACTCAAGAAAAAATAATTACATAGTAATCTTTATAGAATTATACGTATACTTATACCTACTTATACTTATTGCAGCAAACACATTATTAAATATTTGAAATTTTATTTGCTGCATAATCACCATCATTAATTTTTGTTGGCATAAATGATCTAATAAAGAGGAGATTGTATTTAAATTTAAAGATTTAGTTGATTTTAGAAATATCTTTAGGTAGGTATCTAAATTTGATACGTTTTGATAAAATTAAACAAGTCGTTTCAACCGAATAAATTATTATCATCTTTAATATCGTTTTTTTTGTCATTTCGGTGTAAATTAATTAAGTAACCCACATAGCGTATTTATAGATCTAAAATAGAATAAATTAAAATTTATATTCTATAGGTATTATACAGAACACAGCTGGTTTGATGTTATTTAAAATAAAAAATAGTATAGATATAACCTAGTTGTTTGGTAGTCACTCAGTATTGTCATAATCATTAAGATATTGTAACTGTTTTAAAACTCATAAAATATTATTAAAAAATATAAATATTCAATATTATATATATTTTTACCTTAAATGTTATAATAGGTCAATTCAATCTAACATTAAAAAAATAAAGTAGAATGGCGAGTTTGTAATATCGATATAAAATGTGCGGTATGACATCCTCTAACTCAACATTATGCGTTCATTATGTGTCATATTATGTTTTATATTTTCCATTAATATTTCACGAGTTTTAAAATAATTACAATATTGTAATGACAATACCAATAAGTGACCACATCATATTCGGTTAAGGAGGATATCATACCAGCACGTGTGTCTCGTTCTTGCAAACACATTACAACATAGCAAATTTTACGTTCAGAAAAATCTATTTTAGGTACTTTAAAATGTCTATACTGAACAAAAAATACCGATAATTTTAACACAAATATAGATTAAATTAATAATATCATTGTTAATATTGGGTCAACAAAATGATTATTGATACTAAGATTAGATATTAGTTAAAATAAGAATTCACAAATTATTTGATTTAATATTTTTTTTGTTTATTATAACTAATATTTGCATGTTACGTTGATCAAAATTTTGTTAAAGTAACTAAAATATATTATATATATATTAGAAAGAATTGACTTATTATAACATTTAAAGTTAATAATATTTTCTACAGCCCCGTATAATATACTTTTATAGTTACGAACTTTTTAAAACTATCCACCCGCATGTATGAAATCTACTTTTTACTACTATTGGGATAAAAAAAATTATCTAAACATTATACATTGATACATGATCACGACGTGTAATACCTTTATAATATCTTATATACGCAAATTGTGTATGTTGTACAATTCTCGCGGCTTATTGTAAAAAACGCACTCATGCAATGTAGAATGCACGGTTCGTGACATAATATCCTACATAGTACATACCTGCCTACTCAGGTATCAATCAATGCAGTGTAACTTCCACACGAACTTCGATTTAATGAAAAATGTTTTCGGAAACTGTGACCTATGCCGATTATTGCAACGTGTATAATTTATTTAGGTACAAAGACATTGTTTGCAGCATTTTTCAACGAGTATAGGTACAAAGTACTAACAAACTATGCCTAGTTTGATTTTCAATAGTGTTGTACTCACATTCAATTGTACACATTGTATTGTAGCATGTGTGGCGTGCCAGTCGTCGATATAGTACCTGTACTGTGTATAGATAAACATTGACTGCATTTTACGATAGTCGAACTGTATACGCTATACTTACATACAGGTGCTGTATACAGTAGACACAGACCGTCAATAATCTTGACATCTTGTAATTATTACTTACTATTCACTGGTACGTTTGACGATCATAAAATATACATGGCAAAAAAGTAACTATATATATGTATTATCGAATTCTAAAGTTATAAAATTGTTTATACCAGTGCAAAACTGAAAAAATAATGACAATGTGGCCTTTCCGCAAGTCTTCAAGACATATATACAATCTAGTATACTAGTTTAACTTACAAAGGTTATGAAATTATACGTGACAATAACACAAACATAAAAATTTAACTGTCGAAGAAAAAACACTTTCCTTCACAGTGTATTGATTGTCAGTTTTCTTTCAATCACACCTGCAAGAATTACTGTCACCATATCTTTTGTTGTGTTAAATGTAGTGAGAACCATTTTTCAAATAACTGCACGAAACCAATATCGGATCCCGCCAAATATGCTTTATTCTCAGGACTGCATACAGAGCCTCATATAAAAATACATGTTTTTTTATAAAAGCTTCATTTGAAATCGTATAAAATATATAGTGTTCAAATACAATAATCGTTTTACCCTTATATATAACTTCGTAATAAAACCACGAAGTAACTTCCACAGTTCCACTTCCAACTATAACCAAAAATATACAAACATAAGTCAATAAATAATGCATCATCACCTATGTTCAACTAGACACTATAATTTCTCAAAGAACTTAAAAATTAAGTGTATCGTTAGTACACTACTACACGTATTGACAACATAATTAAATAATCATCGAACGACCACTATTCCCATTCCATAATTATAACACCTTTTACCAATATCTATAGTTAATAGTTATATCATCAGACATCACTTCAATTTTTCACACGTATTACAACATTGAATGTAGGTACTCGAATAAGATTTCATGTACAGCTAGTGTACACTTATCAAAAGTTAAAAGCTTAAAAACTATTATTTCTCATTTATATAAGTCATTATCGCGACAGTATAATAACTATAAGCTAATTTCTCAATAAATAACAAAAAACAAAACAATTGATTTATAGTTTACTTTAGTACTACTAAAAGATAACTGTATGATAGAGGAATAAATAAAATACAAATATGTAATATGTTACATAATACTACAACAAGCATGTGTTTCGTGCACGACATTCCATTATGCATTGCTCCAGTACTCGATAGAAGTAAATGTAAATGTATTACACCGGAAATAATGTATTATTCAAAAAATTTCATGTGAAAATCGATCGAAATCGTATACGCTAAAGAGGCAGTATTGTATATCTCTATTATGTAGCCCAGAAAATATTTTTCGTAAAAAAAAATGCATAGGGAATACATAATCTTTAGAGATGGTGATTATGGTATATCAGTTTTCTGAGCTGGTGGCGGTCCCACAGGTACCACTTCGTAGTATATATAGGGTTGTGTAACCAGCAATCGTAAATAGATCGGTCGAACGGGTAGGTCCGGAATATGGGGGGGAGGGGCGGCACCGCCGCGGCCGACAGAAGGGGGAGTAGTGCGGGTACAGCCGAAATTCTTTTCGCGGCGTTCTTTCGACGACGGCTGTGTGTCGGGTCGTGTGTAAACTACGAAGAGAAAGAGACAGTGACAGACAGTCAGACGGGCGAGCGGGCGGGCGGTAGAGCGGAGAGCGCTCCGACCCTTCGACGTGAACGCGCGCTTTTGTGATCGGTCTCACACGCAAAACGTGTACAAGAATAGCGCTGTCGTCGTCGTCGTGGTATATTGCACAGGGCACCGCCGCCGTTTATGTTTATAGAGAAAAACATTATTATTATTTTCTATAAAGGTGCGCGCGTGCATTTTTATTCTTTTCCTCTAGCTCTGCGTGCGCTTGCTCTGCTTCTGTGTGTATAGTGTTATTTCGAGTTCGGTGCAGTCACCCCCCGACCGCAGCCGCCGCCGCCGACACCGCCGTCGAACCTTGGACAAAACTGGTTGCACCAGGGACAAGGGGGTATGTGTGCGTGTGCGTGTGTGCAACGCTCAGAAGAGGGGTGACGCGGCGGCGGCAGGCCACCACCGTGAGAACACTATATACATATTATATACACGACGAGGGTTGTGTGTGTGAGTTTTTTTGTGTGCTGGTGTGTGTGAGAACGCGGCGCTATAATATTTAAGCGACGGAGACTGCATCAGCAGCCATCTCACTTCGCCAGTGCCGGTCGTCTCTCTCGCCCGCCCATCCCGACGCGAGCATCGGCGGCGCCCCCGATTCACACGGGAATCCGCGCGTACATATAGCTTTTGTCCAGCAGGTGGCGGCGGCGACTGGTGGTGGTGGTAGTGGTGGTGGTGGTGGTGGTGGTGGTGGTGGTGGTGCTGGCTCCAGGGACATTCCTTTAATATAATAATAATGTACGTCGTCCTCCGCGCGACGCGGAGGCGGCGCCGTTTAATTATTGTTATTATACTATATTATTATTATTTATTGTATACACAATTTCGATCGAACGGGCGCGAGTTTTTCATTTCGCGCGATCCGCCACGACAGCAATAATAAAATGCAGCCGTTGCCCCCTCGCGGAATACACGGAATCGTCTGAGGCGACCCCGCGACGCTATAAGCCCAATACGGGTTTTTGGTCAAGTACAATATGGGCACGATCACTACGACGACGACCGACGTCGCCGCCGTCGCTGTTGTATTATATACTGTTTGGTTCTCACGAGTTTGATATTTTTTTTTTTTTTTTACTTCCAAATACGAAGGTATCGCTTACGTGCTACATAATACAACACACATACATATCACATATGTATATTAAATATTATGCTAGACCGGTAAACTGTTATGCGATTTTCGAGATGTATGCCCCACGAGAAATTTTAATTTTACAATCATAGCAGTCGAATAGATATTAAATTCGATTGTAAAAGGCGGCATAACAAAATATTGTATCCGTCCTACTTTTTATTCACAGTTCGCTCTGTTATGTAGGTTTATCAATGACTGCTTATACCGGACGTGAATTGTTCTCCGAAGGTAATATTGTTTTGCCTGCTGCTTGGACGAATTCCCTCCAAAAATTATTGGAGGGAACTCAAGTAAACGTACACCCGCCATAACTATTATACACCCTCGAATTCCCTCCAAAATTATTGGAGGGAACTCGTGCAGTTGTGCGGCGTATCTGTACAAGGAACAGGTTAGAATACAAATATTATATTTGGAGAATTCACGTGTTCCATATAGGCATATTGTTATTTCAATATTTCAAAAACGTATCCCCAACAATTTTAAAATTATAACATAATAATATATACCATTTAAAATAAAATAAAAATTCTGTTATGTTAAATACTTGCTAAGAATATAAAAAATATATATATCATTAAACAATAATATACAAATTATAAATAAATAATAGTGTATTATTGTAACAAGATTATTATACTTATACATTTATATAAGTAGGTACTTTGATAAAAACCATAAATATTTAAATACAATAGGTATATTAAAACAAAAATATATAATTTTATGAATATTATAACAATATTTTTCTTAACATTTTTGTTCAGTATGTTTTTTGTTCTTTTTTTTAACTTGATATTTTTTTATATTTTTCATAAGGTCATCTATTACAGAAGTTGTTTTTAATTAACTTTAATAATTGATATAAAAATATAACATAATGACGATATGAGGCCTCCGCTGCAGCAAGATATACGTATAATCATAATTCATAAGATATGTTATACTGAATGTATAAAATAGGTATATATATAAGATATAAGCTTTAAGCTATGGTCACTTCAAAATTATATTTTTAGCTTCCTTTTAGTATTATCTAGAATAGTTGAATATTTTTAAATCATATAATGAAAATTTTATTTTTATATCAGAAACGTAAGTATTTGTAGAATGGGACATTTAAGATAAAATGCGAAGGACTAGATTGAAATCTTCGGAATCGGCTGTATAGGTATCGGGAATTTTGACATGTGCGTATATTGGATGCTGTAAGACCAAATGGGTCTTAACAAAATATAGTTTATATACTTGGTACTTGATAGGTATAGTTTTATATTATTCTTGATGACTTGACATTAAGATCGGGTGATGTGATAATAAAGGCGGAGCTGGTCATTGAGTAAGCGTATACTCTATTTTTTAAAATGAGGTCGTATAAGTAAGTCGTCGATTGATGTTCATCTTGAAGTAGCATTAGACATTGCAGGGTAGGGGTTGATTTTTGTGGAAGATCTGCAGGCATGCCAATGCCCCACCCCCTGAGTGAGAAGGTATACAAAGTTTGTATTTTGTGAGAAATATAAAATATATGTACCTATATAATAAATCAAAAACGCATGTTCATCATAAATATTTTCGTTCCTGATAAAATTCATCATAACTAAACGACTGTATGTAAATTTTAAAAGTGTCAAGTTCATTAATCGACGATTGGATAGACTTTTTTATGATTCTGATCGCATTCTATTGGATGCACAGATTATACTTATCTGCAGAATTACCAATCACGCAAGATTCTGTTCACTATATAGGTATTTACGATTTTCATCATTTCTTAAGTTAATTATTATTTACTTTGATACTTATTAGGTATATACAAATAACTAATATCGGTATATATATATATTACCGCCAATGTATAGTAATAAATACACTATAAGACACATTTAAACAGCAATTATATAACCTTATATTCAACTGCAGGCATATACATCAAAATTGATCAAATATACTATTATAGTAAGTATACATCTAACACAAATAAATAATAATATACGATAGTATATAATATACATGGACCATGGTGGTTGTACTTACCATGTACCTACTCATATACATATATATGTGTGTATTATATATATATATAGCTTATTTATTTTATGATAGACGATTTCAAGATCTAATGAGACAATACATTTAAAAACTTCAAACAAGTATAATGGAAAAGTTTAAAATAGCTGTTTATAGATAAGTTATGTATAATATTATATAAATTTATACAAACGCAATAACACACGAGAAGTCGTTTAAGTATTTTATAAATACCGATATAGGTATACTGTTGTAGTATACGACTAGTACAACAATTGTGCAATACTTAATTTTATTTAACGCGTTCAAGGGGTTGTTTAGTTTAATATTGTTACAAACAATGCACCATCACGAAGTGTCATACACATTATATAATAATATTTATAATATGTATTTAATTTTATGAAAAATTCAGGGTATTTGTGACGTTGTTAACAAATTAAAAATGTACGAGCACGTATAGCAATTATTTATTTATATATTTCCAACGGACATCTATTTGTTTTTGAAACCTGCAAATATTGCATTTATTATAATATATATATATAATATACCATTATTGTTTATAATATTAAACAAATTTAAAATTTGTAATATTTTACCTGTGCGACTATAATGTGCGCAATATATTATTGATTTTATATAGAATACCTACACATAGCTATAAAATGAAAAATATAATAATACAGAACTAAATTTAATTTTTAAGATATTAATTATATTTTCGTTTTGTTTCAGTATTTAATTATGTTGGTAAATCGTGTGCGATATTATAATAACAATTATATATATTATAGGTTTAACGCGTATAGATGAGGCTATATAATTTGCAATAAAGTTGTCAATCGTATAATTTTTATATTAAATTATATAAAATATTTAATATACATTTACCATTGATTGCATTTTAACATCATTTTATACATTATATATCTATACTTATATATAAACTGGTGTCCGCACGTTTAACGCGTACGCTCATATCACTCGGTCACGCCCACTTTTCGACTGCAAATTACGTTTTTGAATTTGTTCATCTTATATTGGAGTACCTACCATATATTACAACATCCATGCGTATATATATTATTTATATTCATGCATTGTTCTGCATATATATGCAATAAAACATCGCTTTTTATTATATTATAGACGAAATTTAAAATATCTATTAGGTATGTACCTATCACGCGCATCCATCTATACAGCAATTTTTAATATATATAATTTAATAATATAAGCCTGTATAGGTACCTGCTGCTGTTAGGTAGGTATCATACAAAACATAATTCATATGTGTATAATACCAACATATATATTATTAGGCCATTGTTACACGCACATAAACGGCAGTAATCCTAACTTTTTCGCAAATACTAAACCTAAGAATTTATTAAAACCAATATATATGTATAGACTGTATTATAATCAATACTTATCATGTGTGGAAAAATATGACGTACCTACCTATACAGTCATCGTATAAATGATCGCGATAAATTTCAGACACGCCTAACGATGACTGCAATATTTACACTGCAGTGGCGACGTACTTAATTGCTACCGCGAAAGCCGCGCGCCACCACGCAAGGGGGTGGTGTTTATATTAATTTTTTTTTTCAAAATTCTCGTTGCATTCTTTTGTATACGTCAACCGATCGGTATTTAGAGACACGCACGGCTTCTCGTAGTTGTTTAATTCACATGCATATATAGGTACCTATATATATCAGTCACCAACCTCTCGGCGCGTTTGTACACATTTCGCACGGGGCGACAACAATATATGCGTGATTCGCGTTTATTATGTACGTCATTGTTATTTTGACGGTGCAAACACTTTTCCGTGTATCTTTCTAAAATATAAACAACCATATCATATCATTGTCCTCCCGTTTATTAAATAAAAACAAACAGCGAACTGTTCGACGACATTTTAATTAATACATATAATAAATGATAATAATGATATTGCTGATGCAGAGAATTATATTAAATAGACTAGGTGAATGAGTATAGAACGGACTAGTGAACAAGAAAAAAAAAATAAAAATTTGCTTACGCGAGATCGTGGCGAAAAGGACGAGAAAAAAATGTATTTCGGCGGCGGCTGTGGTGCGGATTTCGCGAAAGACGTCCATTTTGTTAGTCGCGCGTGGCCGGTGACGTCACGGTGCGCATTCACCAACCTACACAGGGCCCCAACGTTGGCCGCGCCACCGCTATCTTGGCGACGGTTGCACACACACGCGCGCACATACACACCTATACACACGTACACACACGTGTGTGCGGCGCGCGCACAATAATATATATATATATATATACATAAATATATTATATTTTATAATACGTATATGACGGGACAAGCAGTGCTGCCTCGTTTCGCACATTATTATCGCGTGCGTGCGAGTTTTAAAAAAATCAACGATAAAGAAAATTAACAATACAATAACGGATCGGGCAGATACATATTTTGTATTATATTATTATCGTATAAAATGTATTGTGACAAAAACGAATAGTTATGTTATGTTTTTTTGTCACATATGTATATATAATATATGTAACAAATAAAATGCGATAATATATATTTATTAAAATTTAAAAATATAAAAAGCAATATCGTCGCAATCGTCGCATAGGTACCTGCATATGATTATATCTGGCCGACTGTATAGAATCGGAGAGAAATATATTGCGGTCTCGGGCCGTCGGACGGGCCTGCAGTGATACAGGTGTATCTACACTTTAGTATAAAAACGCGTGGAAAACGCCAAAATACGGGACCCCGCTGCTGCGTCGAGGGGTAAAATATTGTTGGATATTAAATTTTTTTATTATATGGGTAGGTAGGAGAAGTGTTAAAGCAGATATCGTCGTCACCGTTATTGCCGTTGCCGACACGGACACCGCACACGTCGGACTGCCGCACGGTGTTGCAAAAACTATAAAACCCATCGTATACGGCCGCAACGTGTGTTTAATATAATATAATATAATATATATTACGTGTGGACGGAAATTATCGGTCGGTATGCGACTCGTCTCGAAAGACGGAGACCCGCGCCATAGCAAAACTATATAAGTTCACCTATACAGAGCCTCCGGGCCCGCCGGACTCCTAAATCGTGCCCCTGGAGTCGTGAACCTCGCGCCAGCCGTTCGCGAAAAAAAGTATAATAATGAACGGAAAAAAAAAATTCCCCGAAAATATATAATAATAATATAATATACGCTACGAGTGTTCCGAAAAAAATACATACAGCACATATTATATAAGTATAACATGTATAGTGCGATTCTTGTTTTGCACGCGTGCGTTTAAAATAAACGCGGCTTGTGCACAATTATTAACATGTATTTGAACACTGCCAATGCTATATAGGTAACACATCGATGTACACGACAAAACTTCGAAATCATTGCAATTATTAAACTACAAAAATCGTATACACATCACGAGATGATGCATAGAAGTATTGCAGGTATATACCTATATATACTTATATATAATATATGATAATAGGTAGGTATATTAATTGTCATTATCGCGATTTTATGGATGAATATAATGATGTCGAGACGAACGGTAATATGTGGTGTAGTGTGTAGGTTAGTAATAATAACATAAAATATTAGAATTTTTTATACCAACTATTTGGTACATAATGTGTAGAAAAGTATATTTGCCTACACGAGAGAGAAAAAAAGAAACGATTTGGCGGTGACACGGACCAACCACAATAATGTAGGTATGTATGTGCATATAATATATATGCGTATATAACAATAATGTACCTAATACATTCGAAGTCGCAGTATAAAATCATCGTGAACGGTGTATTTTTCAAGGTTTCCACACCGCAGGAAAACGGTATAACACTATGTTATTGCGGTCTACTGGTGCTGCTATCTGACGGCATATTGTAAATTATGATCGAGCCCGTTTTTGCGGTACACGTATTGCAATATCATAATATTACAGGTACAATAGGCACATGTATGCATATATACCTATATGGCCGTGTATACCCACTGGAGTGGATTTATGGAAATATGGTGCGTTTCCATTAACACGCATCCGCAGCAGGACAAAATATGACGTTGGGCGAGTTGACATACATTTATATATGTATTTATGTGTAAGTCACGTCACACGGGGACACCGATGCTTATTGAAATATGCTTTTAGAGTACCTATATTATTTTTATAAGGTATATCGTATAGGTACTCAAACGTATATTTTCTAAATGATCAAAAATTACAGTATCATTGTTTTGCTGCAATCAAATCAGTTAGATGTATTTATATTTTTTCGAAACCATAAGTTACTAGTTACCACCACATATATAAATATATACTATTTAACTTGACTGTCCGGGAAATAACGAACAAGCATAGGAAATAACACTACGAGTATCTCACTTAATAGTAAACATTATAGTGAATCAGTGTCGATGAAGTGACTTCTCTTGCTTGATGAACTCATATGAGTAATTGGATACACTGCTTGGTATATTTTAAAACGTGGTTCAAACTATACTTTCTAAATTTTTTTGAAATCTCTGATAACAAATTTTTGATCAAAACCAGTCAAGTAGTTTTTAAATATATATATTAACTACAAACATTCATTTATATATATATGTATATACATTATACATACATATGCATATAAATTAAAAATATCTTTTATTTTGTCACTATATAATGATCACTCAAAAAGGTATTTATAAGAAAAATATTTTAGTTTGAAACCAAATCCGTAAACATTCAAGGAATATGTGTAAAAATTGTGGTACTGTGTTATAAGTAATACCGGACATTTACGAGTTATGACCACTAACCAGTAACCAATGTACAATCCTACGTATATACTATTATTAGGTATATAATATAAGTAATAAGTATAGTTATATATGCATATTACAATTCTGCTTCATACAAAATATGTGCTCACTGTTAAAATCAAATAGGGTTTGAGAGAACTATTGAAGTTTTTACGTCTATGTACAATATTATATTTAATGCGAAAAATACAATAATTATTAACTATTGGAATCCGGCGATATCTAAGTCCCTAAGAACCGGAAGAGGTGGGGTTTTGGGGGTGTAAACCCTTTCACCACCATTGTTCATTTTTTTGTGAGTATAAATTATTTCACCACACAAATTTGTATGTATAAGTATATAAGTAGGTATAAAAAAAGATGTATAGTTACCTATATACGAGTATATACACCTACACAACAATATATTATGTATTTATATTATATTATAATAGCATGGAACATTTCTGTTAATAACCTTAATAATAACCTTTTCTGCCTGAATCCCTTCCTACACCTTTACGAAATCCTGCAGCGCACGTGTCTGTCCCATATTATTTCTTTCATTTTTGAAAACAAATTCTAGAAATTAATTATAAATATAATGAATAATCATATTTCCTAATGTAGGGTTGAAATACATGGCTATATGCCGCATATAGGTATATTAAATATGCGTAATTTATCTTACCGATATAAACATTTGTTTCAATAATTTTCATCTGTTACAATAAATTATAATAAAATATAGGTCTATATTTATATGCAATAATT
>VUJU01001221.1:0-30648 GCA_009835225.1 Aphis craccivora
ACAATATCTCTGTAAAAAAAGTGCGCAGAACATACATTATGGTTTTTAAAAAACCGGTGTTACAGGGAAGAGCAAAAAAATTTGTGGGGACCAGGTCCCCTTGAAATGTTGTAATCTCCCTACTCGAAAGTGCGCAGAACATACAAATGTATACTACTTGTATAATTCTTAAACAGTTAAATATTCTGATTTTAATTTTAAATGTTGAAAATGTTTACTACGTCTATAAATTTATAATATATAGTAATTACAAATGGAGGCAGAAGGTAAGTGAATATTATATAAACCGTCAAGAGTGATGTCACTGTTGCAAAAAACAATATTTTACTTCGTTTAAATATATTTATTGCTATTATATTTTCAATCATTACCGAGCTATGAATGTCCCGACGGTCAAGTCTCCAATGTCCATTCGATCTGATCTCATCAGAGCACCAGCAGCCGTAAAGTCAATTTCTTCTCTTTGCAGTTGTCCTATTAAACCGCTGTACGTTCCGTTACCGTAATTCCATCCATAATCGGAAGAAAAGGTCAAGTTTAACCTTTGAACACAAACAAACGTTAAGATTTATGGTTTTCAAACTATATAATTTAGTATACATATTATACTAACGTGAAATTTAATTGTTCCGCTAATACTGTACAAACGGCATAATGCATGTGGGCAAAAACATCTAAATTGTGAGTAACTATAGGCTTATCCCAACCGCGAAAACTGTTTGGTTCTAGAATCTGATAAATACATAATATTAAAAAAAACTTTTTTTTCAGTTAATTCGTTAATTTTAATAATGATTGTGATATAGTCAATAGTCATATAACTATTTTTGACAACTGCAGTGATCTAAATTATCTATTCAGGCTTCACATACCAAGATGTATGTAGTAAGTACCTAAGTTATTATCTATATTATACCTAATTATTATTGAACACATAATATACTACTAAATAAATCCTGCTGAAATGAATAATATATACAACAACTTTTTATTTATTGACAACAACTTAATAAATATAAGAGAAATATTTTTAATATTATGTATTATTATGTACATTTACTCAAATTAAATTTGATTGAAATTACTATTTTTATTTAATTTTGAGACACCTGCGTCAATAAAATGATTACTACAGGTAGTATGTACAATAATTACACATTCATTTATTGTATATGTCAATATTATCTGTGACTATTTTACTTAGACTTTTTCTGTATTACACTAGATGAGAAAACTACAAGAATTAGTATAAATTTTTTATTTATAGTCTATGAACGTACTGATATAAAATCAATAATAAAAAAAAAAAATACAGCCAATAGGTAGGGCTCATGGCCTATCCATCCCCCTGGATACGCTACTGTGTACTAACTATGTGATATAATCTCATGGAATTATGGTCATTGTAAAAGGCATTTAATTTACAAATAAGGCAATAGATATGCTAAGTTTGTAGGTACTCATATAACGTTTTGTTGATTAAAATGTTTTACATAGGACTTACTACAGTTGACGCCGAAAGGACAACACGTTTAAAGTTTGTCCGATCAGAGAGTTTAATTTCCACTCGTTCTGGTGTCATCACACCGACTCGAGACACTTGAACTTCTTTGGAAACACTCAACCGAAAACCATCCCATATTTCCCAGACGTTCCTATTTACCTCTATCAATAAATATACCCTCGAATCTGGCATCACGTAGACTTGATTCATATGCGTTTTGAATGAGTGTTGAGCAATTTCTAGGGCGTCTGTTTTATTTGGATTTCCGTGACGATTAAAAAGTATCCAGTCATTTTGAAGGCTGAACAGTCGTCTATTCGATGCCTATATAATATTTATATTATAGAAAATTACTGTATTATTCACAATATAATACATTTTGTTTAAATATTTAGATATTTATTTTATTATATTAACGTTATTTCATCAATTTAACACCATAACAAAGTGCAAAATGTTCATAACGTATTGTTCACACTATATTGACCTAAATATGTAAATCTGATTTTAAAAATAAAATTTAATAAACTATAAGAATAATAATAGCTGCTATATAAGTTAAACCTGCTGAAGTACATTGGAAGCTTGATCACATGACAAGTCAACTAATATCCCAGATTTAAACCATGTGTTTTCCGTCGGATGTACAATCGTCTGTATATTTTTTAAATCAAAATTCATCGATATATCTTCGTTTGAGAATTTTTTAAGAAATTCACTGTTTATTCCTATATCAGATACAAAAACGTAAATTATTATTAATAAATCAAAATATATTTTAATATTAACATTTACACTGATTGGTATAGTTTATATACTATTACATAATTTTGACTTCGATTCGTAGTGCCTAATTATAAATGATTTTCCTTTTACTTTCATAAATATAGATATAGTTATAACATTTAAAATAATTACAGTATTTTAGTTGAATTAGTTTTAATTATATTATCTTTATTTAAACGTTTGTTAATTTTTTTTTCCTGGTGTCTATTTAATTCATAATATGATTGTAACTATTGCGTAAATACTGATCATAAATTTAATATGTGATATTGAAAATTAATACCTTTTTATGAATCATATAAAATAAAATTTATTATGGTTATAACTTATAAGTTATAGTTGGTTGTTTTAATATTATTCAATTGATATAACATATTCTATAAAAGCAAGTTCAAATTTTTTGTCACACATACAACTTCATACCGTTCAACCTATCGTTACTAAAATGTTTATTGTTATACGTCCTGAAAATTTGCTGATAGTTTAAGTACCACTTTTGTTAGGGAACTCCAATATTTTGACATTTTCAGATTTTTACGAAAATGTGTCATTTGTATCTAAACACACTATTTTGTGTGAAAACGAAAGATATTTACGTGTTCCTATATAAATAACGGGATGTGTATCTTTATTTAATTTATTTCGAAAAGGGAACATAATAAGTTATACCTACACAAAATAAGTTTTGTCTCTCCTGTAAAATTTGAATTTTGACGTATATGTATTGTACATTATAATATATTAAAATAATTGTTTAAAGAGCATAGTTAAGCAATAATTTCCCACGACCCACCTCAGAATGTGTATATAGAATCGACGATGAATCATTTATTATTTTCGATGTATATGCGATGTGACAACTGCTCGATGATTTGAACGGTTCTGCTAGATTTGAAGTATAGATCACTGCGTTCTAACTACGACTGATGTACTTAATCTTGACACTCGAGTTGTTGAGATAGATTAAAACGAATCCAATAATAATAATAATAATAATAATAACCAATAGTAAAGTAGTTTAGTACGTCAGTAGCGAGCTGATTGGCTGTGTGATACAAAACCCCACATAATGCCATGCCCAATGTAGTTGCTTCTAATAATCATTATTATTTTTATTCATTTAACGACTTTATTATATTGTTATATAATGTATTTTCCGAGTGTAAGAATAATGATGATAATAATGTGAGAATAAAATTGTTTTTATTATCTATAAGTATATTTATGAGAATTTATAGAAATTATAAACACCTTAAATTATTATTATTTTGCGTAGATATAAGGTGTGTACACTTTATTGGCGATTTTGCGTTATGAGCAACGAGGTAACCGTCCGCGGTCGGCGAGTGTTATAAGCCGCTCCGATTACTCTCGCCAACCGCGGACGGTTACCTCGTTGCTCATAACGCGAAATCGCCAATAGCATTTTATGATCGAAATAACTATATAAGACAAAGAAACATCCCCACAACTTGCAAACAACTATCCACGGGAGGCGGAGCACGCGGGTGAAAGCTAATATAATAATATATTTAAGACTTGGGTAATATAAATATTAAATATAATGTACTAATATTTATGTATATGTAAATTTTTTTATCCCAAGTTTTAAATGCAGTTTAATAAATTATATTTTAACGTAATTAATTCATAAATGGTATGAGATAATTTTTGTATATTATAAGCCATTAGGTATCCTTACTTGTGTCCCAACATGTTGAAGTCCACACTGTATGTACGTTCATGTTCTTGAACACGTTTATTAAGCCATTTAATAAATTACTGTAATTATTATTGTTACTGTTGACTACACCAAATATTGTAAAAAATAAAAAAAATTGCCACAGTATAAGCATTTTTATTAGTTAATGCTATAAAAATGTATAGGTAAATGGTTTACAAAAGTTCTAGGTATTCATAAATAGAAAAACAAACATTAAATATATGACACTTATACGTATAGGGATTGCGTGGTAAATCCAACAGAATTAGTGATTTGTCTGCCATCCATGTCTTAAATATTAAATGTGCTTGAATAGCAAATACCAACTTTACATAAAGTAAAATTAAAGAGAATAAAATAATATTACGAAAATGATAATAGTATAGTTTTATAGTTTATAAATAATAGTTGTTATTGTACGTTTAAGTATATTATATAATATATTATTGAACAATACACATAATTAAATAAAAATAATTTAAAAATAGGTTTTCAATTTCATGCGATAATAAAAATGGGTATGTATTATAACACTTACCAATGTAAATAAATAAAAATAGCTTGTTAAATGAATAATTGTGTACATTTTAAATCAATTAATTTATTTTAAAAATGTTATTAGCCTTTTTTTTAAAATAATTTTGTCGTTAAGTAATTTATATTTTATCTACTTATTTTAACTATTTAGACAACTAATTAAATACTTTTAAGTTTTAATCTTAAACTCATTTATTAAATAAAACTATGAATAAAAGGTGATGTATTAATAAAAGTTATGTACTTTGAATATATATTATGTTTTCTCTATAGCAGTTTTTTTTACTCGGTACCTATTTCTAATTGTGATGAAGTTAAAAGTTAATTAAATTGAATTGTTTCCGGATTTTTAAATATCAAGTGACTAAGAAATAGGTCAAAAACTCGAAAGTTTCTAATACACTATGCAGTGATATTATATATGGGTTGTATTATATGTAATTTAATAAGAGATTGCTGGAAATTTTCAACCAAATATTCATAAAAATAATTTTTCGAAAATGAGAATAATGTGTGTATAAAAAGAAATTCAGTAATTTACAAACTAGAAAGTTTCTGAAGTAGGTTGTTAAGAATTTACTTTATATCTATTTAATATAGATAAAATAAATCATAGAAACGCGTGAAACATTAAAATTGTTTGTAATACTATCTCGTATTTCCAGCAATTTCCAAATACGGGATACTATAAGTCAAAATAGCTCCTTAGTGTTAAGCTATTTAATATATTTAATTATCTAAAAAAGCATATTTGTAATATAATATTTTAAAAGGTAGTCAAGCTACAAACAAGTTTAAATTTGATTGTTTTTTTTTCAAATCCATTTTGGAATTCATTATGATGACTGTCATTAGTTATTATTATCATTATTTTAGGTAATCATCTTAAATTAAAAACTATAATATTGTGTAAAACTCCAATAAATTGAATGACATTTAAATAGCATTTTTTTTGTTTACGCTTTACAAGTATATATCTACAATAATATAAATAAATATAAAATTGTTTATATTGATATGTAGTGTAAGAAAACTATTATTTACATATTATGTTGTAACTTGAGAATTTTCAAAGTTAAATTTACAAATAAAACTGTAGCATTTGCATTATATAAAGTTATTATTATAATATATATATATATATATAATATATTATATATGTTTAAACTATTATCCATGTAATAAGAAGTATATAAATAGTATTGATCTTATATATTTTTTTCTAAAAGCTATTTAAATTTTGTTAAATTTTATGTTTAAATTTTTAAAATTTAACTTAAACATTAAAATAAACAATTAAATATAAAATTATTTCACAGCAATATTCAAATAATGTATTTTATGTAATACAATTGTATTGAATAAATATATCATCATTTATATTAGAATATTTGTTTAGACTAAACAATATGCATATATGAAAATAAATAAAAAACATCGAGTATTTATTATTTTTGCGTTTAATATCATTGTTATAACAAGTGAAATAGCACATACCAATGTAAAATATAACATATTATACATATTATATAAATATTACTATACTATAGCATAAATAATAATTTAAATAAATAAACAAATCAAACTAAATTTTAAAAATAACTAATTTTTTTCTAGGATCACTGACAAGCTCGGTTATAATAATTGTAATAATCGTAATAATATTATTAGATATTTTAAATATATTTAAACTATAAGACTATTAGAGTGTTTACTTCAAAAATTTTTTTTTGGATCTGTGTTTCGTCCAAGTGAAATACAATACTTCTAGTATAAAAATCACCAATGAAATGAAAATGCCGAATCCAAATACTGCGAGTGTTAGAAATGTTTCTTTAACGGAAACGCTAACGTATTGTTTTGTTCTGCTGGACGATCCACAGGATGGCTTTGGAGGTATCCACTGATTAGAGATTCGTTTGCTCAGCCCGATTTCCATCTGTTGTATTAGTCTAAGCGTAGACGAATTTTATACGAAATTATACAATTATACAAAGGTGGATCAAAAATTGTCACAATATTGGTTTTTGTATGCATACTTTTGTTTAAATATGTCTTTGTGTCCAGATTTTTTGACTAAAGCTATTGACAAAAGTGGTAACTTGAAAAGTTGAATCTCACCTAGGCCACATTTTTCCTCCTCACGCCACTCTTTACTGATTGTTTGGTAGGCCGACATAATTTCTACCTATTGTGATAAATATATATTTTATTATTTACATTTCAAAACCAAATACAGATTGCAAAAACCAGAAATCCGTGAAACTCCGTTCGAATTCTTTCCATCCCTTCCGCTGTTTTAACGAACGCTTTATTACCATAAGGCACCATTTTTGTCTTATAAAGCTTTTTTAAATCAGAATCCTCTGTTTCCTGAAAAATATCGCATAACAACAATTTATATTATTTATCATATAAATCTATATCTATCATAAAAAATGTTGTATTGAAAATTTTTGAATCTAAGCGTAACAAATAATGTTACTTGTTATTAGAACTTGGTAATTTAGAATAAATAGCAATTTCCTAGGTCTATTAAAATATAATTTAAATTTAAAAATTAAACTGAACCAAGTAACAATGTAAGACTTATAGTATGTACTCGTATATTGTATAGTGATAACAGGTCAATATAAATTATTCACTACAATATATTATACTATTGTAGTCTATACTAACTTCAAAATAACGTTTTCCATATGGACTAATCTGAGCACTAAATGTCATTGACGATTCTGCTATATTTTTTATAGATTTGATTGAATTACTGTTTGATTGCACCAGTGCAGCAATACTTGCAGAATAAGACGTATATAAGAAAACTGATGAAAAAAATAGTACGGCGATGACAACACGTATGGATATCAAGGTTAAAGTTGAATTAAACCCTAAAAATATGATCACATTTTAATGAGCTTAGATGTTTCGATAAAAACCAACTAGATACATAAAGTGATTTAAAACTAAAATTAGGTTTTGGAATTAGTAATTCATTTTTTTTATTAATTATACACAAGTCAAATTAATTTTTAAAACAAATTATTGTTGTCTTCCATAAGTAATCATTCGATAACTCGTACAATAATTATCGAAATATGGTAAAAAATGAGTAATATCATATCAAGATAAATTATTTTAACATTACGTACGTATGATGATTGAACTTGCCTTGTTGACATATTGCACCGTGGACCAAGGTCACTATTTCTGGAACATTTAGTGTACCATATTTTTTTTCTTCTACTCGTAAGTAATTATTCACACGCATTAAAAACATCAAAGTGAATACAAATACGCAAAAAGTCGCACATATACCTATCCATACATCATATGTGAATGGTAATAGTAAAATATTATGTACACTAGACAATGAAGGTTGCCTAAACATTGCTGTGGTCCTGTTCAACAGAAATAAATTGACTTTGTCGTCGAATTTTAATCATTTCGTAAATATTTAAATGTAATTTCTGATTTACCGTAATTCAACTATGCCAACTGTAAAATCAATGACTGACATTCTATCTGGTCGAATGAGAACACCAGTTGCACTAAAGTCTATTGCTTCTTTTTGTAAAAGCCCGGTTAAACCACCAAACGAACCATTGCCCAGAGGCCATCCGTAATCGTTGACAATGGTAATTTCTGTTCTTTAAAAATATTTTCAAACGATATCTTTCATCCAACCCAGAACATAATATATGTGTTAATTATTTTTGTGTGATTTTCTTACTTGAAATTTAGTTGATTAGTTAGTGTGACAATCATTTCATAATGCATATGAGCAAATACATCCAAGTCGGAACTAATTTTTTTATCGAATCCAAAAAAAACATCTCTGTCGACTATCTATGCGGTGGAAAAAAAACCCTTAGATGTATTATTTCGTATAATTTAAGATTCTTTGTTGGTTTATACAAACCACTGTTGTAGATTTCAGTGTAACACCACGAAAATTTCTTTTCTCGTCATGTATCTCCTCTCGTATTGTCAACCGGTTTGACGACGCCGTTCCAATTTCAAACACTCTTATCGCGTCTGATTTACTAGCCCGGAAACCGCTCCAAATTTCCCAAACGCCGTCATAAGTCTTTAAGAATAAAAATACACTCGCATCCGGTAGAACGTACGCATTGCCCAAGTATAATTGAAATGTTCGCATTGCAAATTGAGCTGAGTTCGTTTCGTTCGCGAAAGAATTCTGATCAAACAGTATCCAATCGTTTTGCGTATTGAACAGGCGATCGTTTGAAATCTATATTCGTTTATAATTCAATATCAATTATTGAATTTAGTATTATGAGTATAATATTGTTATATATTAAAATTAGATTATAAACATTTATAACGGCCACAGTTATATATTAATAAACATATTACAGTCATGAAGGTTTCGCTGTTTCGCTAACACTGAACTTTTTCTGCACCACAAGTGGTCCGTGTTTAAAATGTTTTTCTCATTCGCTATATTAATATTAATGGTTCAAGTAAAACAATTTTACTACTGTAAACAATTTCATTTAATTACTACTAAACCAAAGTAGTTGAATTGTTTAACTGTATTGTATACTAATACAATTGTGTGTTATCTACGCGGCATACACGGAAAACGACGACAGTGTAATATTATGGTACCTTAACCCGTATGAGTATGAAATGTTTGATCAGATCGTTCCGAAGAAAATTACCTGTTGTAATTTTTCTGTTGAATTTTCACAAGATAGATCGATTATAAAGGCACATCTATACCACGTGGAGTAGTATTGTAGCATGTGTGAGTTGAAAGACACGGAAATGTCGGCCGTTGAGAGATCGTCCAAAAGCTTTTTATTGACGTCTGTAGCGAAAGCATAATATACTTCGTCAATTTTTCTAATATTTGTTTCGATGCATACATTATACATTATACAATACTATTAATTATACTATTATAAAATATATTAATGTATCTGTATTCGATTTGTATATTTACCAAATGGCCAACAAGTAATTGCAGCTGTTACTGTTTGAACATGTCTTCGAACGAAAAATATTTTTAATACATTTAACATTTCATTGTAATCGGCTGAATTAGCAATTTTAAAAACCATAAATGTGATAAATATAACAAATTTGTCCATTTATCAAACTTTTAAGGTTTTCTAAAAAATTTCCGTAAATATAGTACTGTTTGGGATTAAAGTAAATTCTTTATGACTAATAACGTAAAAATATATTTTATTTTATGGAAAAATACAACATATTAAGTAATGCAATAACCATTATAAAAGTGCATAAATTAATTTTACATGAAAGGAATAGGTACGTATAAGTGTATAGAATGGCCATTAGTCATTTTACAAAGGAAGTTTATTTGATTAGTTAACCATTATTTTTAATGCGTTTGAAAACAGTCAATGTCAACCTAATTTTAATTTATTAAAAATAAAAGAACGAAAAATGAAAAAATATCGATTATTTCATATAAAATATTATATTAAATAATTTTACATAAAAGCTCCAATTTGATTTTAAACGGAATTAAAAATAAATAAATATCTAATTAGGTAATACTAGAAATAAGTTATGTATGTCTGAAACATGACTAGGTAGCTATAAATCTAAAAAAATAAGTATTGAAGTATGAACTATTGTATACAATATATTATTATTGACACCATTCAAGACTCTTGGTTAGGTACCTGTATTTACCTTCTTTAATCTCGAAAAGGAGAAATCGAAAATTGTATGATGAAACTACATTTATTTTACCTATAAATTCCGCCTATATGATGATATTAATTTATTAGACAGGAAAATATATTTATGATCTTTTGATGTTTAGATCATTGGGAATTTAGACTATGAGCTGACTTTCACTTCATCGAGAATTGTTCAAATCTACCAATCAATCTACGACTTCTTTTTTTAACGATTAATCATTATAAAACAACTTCCTCGTATTTATTCCTTCAATAATTAACTTAACACGCCGTCGGATATCGATTACGGCAATAAGTAAAAACTAGTTTATACGTAGATGGTTCATTATACCTATCAATGGTATGATTAAGACCACGTATGGCTTTAATATGATTTTCTTATTTTGGCATATTTGATATTTTTTAGTTATTCGAATAATATAAACGTTCCGTCGACAATAAAATATATTATGATATATTGTAAATGGCGTGACTGCTATTATTAATATGCCACGACATATAATTATGTCATTATACATTTATGCGTATCATTATTCATTGTTGATGACAGCCAGGTATTTCACAACTAATTTAATTGGTTGTATGTTATTGAATGTGTTTTTTATTATACGGAATTTAATTAAATCTGAATTATGATGTATTTCACCTTGTAAAACGGAAAACTGCACAGTTGTAATTAAATAGTGAATGTATTGATCAGAAATCCGCAAAAGCGTTATTATTAGGAAAAATAAAATCGATTTGTAGCTGTTGTAGTTTTTATTTTTTTCCTTACCCCAAATCATGTATAATTATACCACTGTCTATATAAATTATGTAATATCAAACGAAATAATTTTTCCTAATAACATAATATGTATTATATAGGTACCTACTGTTTTTTACAACAATTTAGTTTTGGTTAAAAACAATATAGGTCACTGGCCAACTATACGAAAAATCCCTTGACCACATATTACTATTAAAACGCAAAACAAAAATAATGCGTATTTTCAAAACCAACATTTATATACAATAAATAAATTAATAAAATATCTATAAAATAAAAAACTGTAAAGATGCTAATAATTTTAACACTAATAATATATTATAGCTATTAACTACTGATCATAGTTTATGTATTAAATACTGAATAGGTAAAAAAAAAATATATTATAATTTATTTATTATAATATAATATTTTTTTGTTTTTTAATAGACAATACTTATAATAAATCATGTTTTTATAACAATTCATAGTGTTTTATACATATAGTTAGCAACTAAACTAATATAATATGGTATGTATAATTAATAACAATATAGTTATTGATGGCAGAAAGATATTATAATATATTATTATGTAACTACATAACGCTGAAAACCAGTTTAATTAATCACTTTTAATATTAACTTATATTGGTCTTAAATTTAATCAAATGGATACTATCATATTTTACCATCAAAGTC
Organism: Aphis craccivora; assembly: GCA_009835225.1. Lineage (NCBI taxonomy): Eukaryota > Metazoa > Arthropoda > Insecta > Hemiptera > Aphididae > Aphis > Aphis craccivora. The sequence continues at coordinate 11,699 of VUJU01001221.1, forward strand.
TTATGTAATCTGTTCTAACTTTCTTTCTAACTTTGTTCTTTATAATTAATAATTTACTCTATAACGACATAATTTTAAAATTAAATACAACAATAGATATATAAACCCATGCTTTGGGTTTACAGTTTTGCTTTTTTTTAGTAAGTATTGAGGTGTTGTTACTATCAATGAGTCTGTTTTTTCAACATTTTATAAATACTGAAATACTGTAAAGATACAAAATATAATATGTTCATGATGGTAGCTGCATGAATGCGCGATGAAACACTTTTTATCATCATTATTATAAAACAGTAAAATTAAAAGAGCACATGACTCGATATCGAGAATCACAGATAAGATAAGATAATACAAATTATTAATTAACGTCGAGATATCAGATGAACGATCGATAGCTTTTAAAAATTATTATAATTATTATAAGAACCGAGAACAACTATTAGTTATATAGACTAAACGAACTTGGCTTCAGCTAGAATGTTTAGAACAACGCGACGTTGACAATCCTCTTATTGACAAGTTAATTGGCCAATTTTCGATTTAGGCGTTATTATAAACTCTAAAACAGTATAGACTATAGAGGGATCGTTGTGCTATGATTTGAAGAAGTGAAGTCTATGTCTAATGTTTAATGTTATATTTTTATTGTATTATTCTTTTAATTAATTTTAGTCATAGTTACATACAATGACACGGCGTTTGGTATAGGCTATTTGGCTACAGTACTGTCGTGAGCTTATTTTTCTGATGTCTTATCGATCATCGCATAATTTTATTATTACAATGTTCAATAAATTAAGCTGAATTTAATTTGATCACAGTGTTAGTTTATCCCTTAAGGGTGACAACAAACCATATTTAAACACTAAAACCATCACAGATTTTCCAAACATCGTTATTAAAATTCGTTAATTTATTCAAATTTAGTAAGGCCTCTGAATTGCCCAAATAAGTTCTAAGCATTTTCAACTCGTACATGGTATACGTTATAAAAGTTGAAACTTGGGTCCAAATTTGAAAACGCTTCAATACTAAGAATTTAATACAACTTGATGATAGTAATAATAAAATAAAAAATAATAACGTTATAATTTAGTATAATATAATATATATAAAACATAATATTTTTGTTGTTCAATTACAATATTAGTTTTTCTCGGTAGGTATGTATTCAATTTAAAAAAAAACTCTAAGATTGTAGCAATATTATTATAACACGATGTGTAATTTATTACATTTTGTTGATAATACATTCTCCTGTTATTCATATTTTATTTAATTGATTAATTGAAAAAAATGTGATTTAATGTTATGATTTACGTTATATTGGCATCAAAAGAAATAAAGTATGTTTTAACATGGTTATAATGGTTATTTATAGAGTCATTTTGAGTTATGAGGTTATTTATTTCGTCATTTCACTATTTAAACTATTTTCATAATAAATGTCTATGTATAGATATACCTATGCAGTTACATATCATTTTGATTAAAAAAATATTAATACTTAATAAAATAAAAATGAACTAAAATTGATGATTTAAAATTTTTAATTTTGAACGATACCGATAAAAGTGATTTTAATGTATTTTCAACCCCTTAATTTTTCGTAATTATTGTAAGTGGTCAACTTTTTTTTAGTGTAAAAATAAGTAAAATAAATTTAATATCCATTGCATGATTTTTTAATTATTACATGTGAACTTATAAACAAATCTAAATATGTATTTATAAATATTTTTTGATTATTATATTATATTATAATAAATAGTATTATTTTTTATATCTCTTCATAAAATAGTGCATTACATAATAATACGCAAGTTCCAATATAAACACCGTCAAGGCAATTAACAACCCATAACCAAACAACATTATTGTTGGAAGTATTTCTTTGATTGATACACTGACATAATTCCTATTTCTTTTCGCTGAGTCACATGTCGGTTTTTTTGGTGTCCATCTTTGAATTAACCGTTTTCTAATCCCAACTTCGTGTTGTTGTATCAACCTTTGTAAATTATAACAGTAACAAGAATAACAATTTTGAAATTTTTATAATCTGAGTACGTAAACAAAAACATACTTTTGTTTAAATACATCTTTGTAACCAGATTTTTTAACCACCGGTATAGCTAGGATAGGTAGTTTGAACAGCTGAATTTCATATAATCCACATTTCTCTTCTTCTCTCCATTTTCTATTAATAATTTGATAAGCTGACGTTTTTTCAACCTAAATAAAATTTAAAAATAACTTTTTCTGAATTTATATAGAGATATAAAATAATAAAATATTTCAACCATAAATCCATGGAATTCTGTGCGAATCCTTTCAATTCCCCTAGATGCATCTGTGAATGAGTTATTTTCATCGTATGGTTTTATTTTCAAGTCATATAGTTTTCTTAATATTTCATTAGTCGTTTCCTATAACAAATACAGTTTAAAATATTTAAAGACAGTCAGCTAAACTACTTTGTTTTAGAAGCTAAATTATCTATTTAAAAACATATTTTATAGCATATTAAGTATTATAACAAATATTTATTATTAAATTACATTAATTAAGAATGTAATGTACTTAATGAGATAAATAAAATGCGTGCAGTTTATATAATATTTAATTTAAACATAATATTATACTATTTTAAATGTTTTGATATTATGATACTATGGATCACACTGGTAATATATTAAATTTAAATTGCATGCTTACGTTAAAATAAGGTTTTGCGTATGTGGCAATCTGTATACTCATTGTCATAGATTTTTCGTGGAGGAGATCTCTTACGTTATTTATTGACGAACTCGTTGACTGTAACAGACTCACAATTGAAGCTGAGTATGCATTGAATAGGAAAAAAGTAGTTGAAAATAGTACAAAAACTACAATTTTTATAGAATTCAAAACTAAGACAATTGTAGAACCTGAAATCGTATAGATAAAATATTAAACTGTATGTGTACAAAGATAAATAGGCTGTATATGCTACTCATGTTCACCAAAACATTTTAAATTGATTTTTTTTTCTGATATCAGAAGAACATTGTTTAATATTAATCACGTTTATAGTTTTGAATAAAACAATAATTATTACCTTGTTGGCAAATAGCACCGTGCACTAGTCCTATAATTTGCAACGCATTCAATGATGTTCTGCGATTGGCTTTGAATTTATTTAAAAACAGAAGAATCAAGACGAATCCTATAAGCATGACTAAGGTGACTTGCCATACTTCATTTTTAAATGGTTTGATATGGATATTTGTGATACTAGATAGCATAGGTTGCCTGAATAATATATTGCTTCTGTAATTAAATCAAATACACAATTAATAATAGTACAGTGAAATTTCCATACAACGAACTTCCATTTTACTAATTTTTTTATTTAACGAATTGATTTTGAGAACCATGACCTTCATTATTAATTATTATGCGTTAATTTTATTTAAAAAAATCCTCTATAATATTTAAAATATTTTATTGTCTGTTACATTATTATTACTTATAAATAAAATTATTTACCGACAAATGTATTTTTAGCAACTTATTGTATAATTTAAAGACTATTACCTTGTTAAATGCAACAGACTAATATTATTATGCAACTAGTTATTAATTATCTTATATTGTTTAAATCAAACAAAATTATTATCTTCGATCACAATGTTATTTATTATAGAAATATTACTCTAAAGAAACTGTTCCGACTGTAAAATCAACTGCTGTCATCCTATCGAGTCTCATCAGCGATCCAGCAGCGCCAAAATCACTTTCTTCTCTTTGCAAAATGCCAGTTAAACCAAAAAAAGAACCATTGCCGTATGACCAACCATGATCGTCAGTTATAGTCAAGGTATAACTGATAATATCAATAATAAGAACATAAACACTTTATGAACAATTATAAAATATTATTGCAGTACTTGAAGTTTAGTTGGTAAGCTAAAAGTTGAATCATTGGATAATGCATGTATGTGTATACATCTAAGCCGGAAGTTGTTGTCTGATTGAAACCGACAAATTCGGATGGATTGAAAATCTGTGAGAAATAACGAAAACTAAGTAAATGGTTATAGTATAAGTATTAAGTATATAATATATTTATACATAAAAAATTACAAATAATATGCGAGAATACTCTTGGAATGTTTCTTACCACAGTAGTCGCTTTTAAATTAGCTCCCCGAAAATTTGTTCTTAGTCTAATCGAATCGTTGATTTCTATATGATATTTTGATACAAAGCCTGTTTTAAAAACTTCAATCGCATCTAATTTACTTGCTCGGAAACCACTCCAAATCTCCCAATCATTATTTCCAATTTCTTGAAACAAAAACACACCAGAATCCGGTAGTACATAGGATTTCCCTAAGTATGTTTCAAAAACAACCGAAGCAATCGTCAAGGTATCATTTGTATTCAATACTAATTTTTGGTTAAACAAAAACCAGTCGTTTTGCAAGTTGAATAATCGATCATTCGATACCTAAACAATAATTATATTAATAATCGTCATTAATATAACAGATCCTCCTAATGTACAAAATAGAGGTTTTGAATATTATAACAATTATTTTTATTCATAGAGATATATAATGATGGTATTATGATAAGTGTGAATTCATTTGAATAAATATTTTTAAACTTCAAAGTAAATATTAAAGCTAACTTTGCAATTTTATTGCGTCATTAAATACTTTTTGTATTATTATAAAGTAAATCCTAGGTAATAAAAAATAATTTATATTTATATAAATAAAACCTATAAAATATCAAAATTCCTGAGTCTAAATAGGATTTTACAATTAAATAGTATAATTATTCAATTTTAGTACATAAGAACAATTTAGATCGCCCAAAATATCCCTTTTCTATAAATATCTATGGTAAAAATCGAGAATTAACACAAAAATATAATATTAATCATCAAATTGATAAACGTAACATCAATTCATGTTAAAGGACTATAAATCAGATATTTTCAAAAATTATAATACCAGCAGGTCTGGAACTCAAGTCTAAATAGCTCCACATCCAAGGATATAACATACAAAGCTTAGTAAAATGTGTAAAATACTGTTTTATATTATAATACAATTTTAATTAATTAATAATTTTTCCTTCCTATGAATTTTTGGGAGTGCCAAACCTAATCAACTAAGAATTAATATATAACATTACTATAATTTATGTTATATTTAATTAATAAATATTAATTTGTTTATAAATTATATGAAATATACATATGTAGTGAAAAACCTTATGCATGAAGTTTAATGTTCCATCACAAGATAAATCAACTACGAATCCATGTCTATACCACGTGTCGTATATCTGATGCGCAAATAAATAAAAACTCAACGATTTGTCGTTCATCGATAATGTCTTTAATAGTTCTTCATTTACATCTATCAAACATAATTTAACAATTTTTACGTACGTTATTCAATATTATAATATTCATACACTCAAATCTGAATCATAATCGATTTCATTAATAATTCGAATTACCTACCTGTGGGCCAACACGTAGCAGCAGTAATGGTTTGGACGTGTCTTTGGATAAAAAAGTTCGATATAATTTTTATCAAATCCCTGTGTTCGTTTTGAGATGTAAATTGAATGATCAAAATTAAAAATAATATTAATTGAGTAATAATAATTTTGATCATATCGTTCGTTAATTTACTATTATGATTTTAATGAACTTATAAACTTATAAGCCTTTGTAATATGTTATATGTATATGTATAAACAAGTAATGTGCTATTTAATGTTGTTCCTATTTGTAAACATGATACTAAAACGAAACACTAAATTGATATATATTTGATTATTTCAAGGATTTTTTTTTTTGCAATTTGGTAGGTAAACATTATTATTTCCACTCTACGGTAAACTTAATGGATTTGTGGAAATAAATGTTATAATATTCTGTTTTAGCTGCAGTTTATGTAATAATAAATTAGTTATTAGTTATTAACTTGTGTTTGGTGGTGACGGTTGTACTTATGGGCGCTCTTAATAAATTACTACTATAGTTTAGTTAAATTAAAGTAATATAGCATTGGTTGTATGATGTGCAATGATTACATGTTCAATGAAGATAATTTACGATTTAAGGAGTTTAAACAGTATTAAGATTAACTGTACCTATTTCAGAGAAGAAAAATTTTGCAAATTGAATAAAACGACTACAGACAGCATACAATAAATAGAGATGTAAAATTTACGTAATTTACCGAGGAAAATTTACGTAAATTTGGTAAACTTAGATAATTTTTGTATGTCACCATAGGAACACTCTTGGGAAGTCCTCCCTTCTACTTTTTCATGAACTTATAATTATTTTAACGCTTATTTTTATTATTTAGTGGATAGTGTGGCTATAGGTAGTTGTGTGGATAGTTATGTAATACATTATCAGTAGTTGTGGGCATGTTGAACGTATGACGTTTCAAGTTATAATATATCAACTATTCCATTATATTTATATGTTAATAATATTTATCTCGTTAAGATGTTTAATTTAAGGTGACACATGCTAATTTTTTCGGTAAAAAAATAATTGGTAAATTTACTGAGCTTACATCTCTAACAATAATATTATAACCAGGACGTTACCAAAGTGCAAAGTATCAATATTTCCATAATAGTTCTTCCATCATCTTTAAAACCTTGAATTCCTAACTTGATGTTTTCTCGAAACAAATAGAAAACTTGTTTCATTTAATTACAAATACTGAAAAAAAAACCCAAAAATTCGTGAAGAAAATATAGAACTTAAAGAAAAAATAGTTATTCTAAATAAGCTTATTGTATTGAAATAACCTATAGAATTTGCTATGCTGGCATAATCAGTGTACCATATATTGATAATGAAGGTTGAGTTTTAAATTAAATCCGTAAATAACATTGCTTTCATTCTAAACGTTCAATTACTCGACACATGTTCAAAATGCTTTGCATGTGTCATATATAGTGTTATAATGTTTCTAATAGTTATGTAAAAAATGTATAGTGTTTTTTAAAAAAAATATATATATATACCTATATTGCAATTTGGAAATAATTATTTGTATTAACAAATACCTGATATGATCCAAATAGTTATATTTATAATTTACTCGGATATAAATTGTACTTAAAATACAATTTAAGAATGATGACACGTTTATTTTTACTAAACACCATTTGGATATTGACTTGTACGAATAAAATGTTTGTGAAATAAAAATTATTAAATAACTAGCTGATCTCGTGCACTTTGTTTTCCATTAAAAGTGCAAACAATAATATTATATTTTATTTTTTATAATGAATTACATGACGTAGCCCGCTGATCAGTAACGATGCATTCCTTCTAATTCATATACGTGTTGATATTATTATTATTATTATTATTAATATTAATTGTTTATGCAAATAAAAATTTAATTGCTAAGTATTTAAATATTTTCCGTTTGAAAATCAAAATGTGTTACTATTTTAATATTTTAGTAATAAGCAAAATTATGAACAATATATTCTATATAGGTACTATCGTATACTAACAACATAATTTAAAAGTTTTCACTTCTCATATTTGTATTTTGTCAAATAATACGATTAAAATTTAATGGTATTCACGCCGTAGTGATTGCCAATTCCAATTTATGAAACGCGTTCGATTTTTTTCACCGTCGTATCATTTTAGAATCTTACACACACAAATAATAACTAATGATACAAATATTGTTATTTTATATCCGATAACATGAGTCGTCTTAAATTAATAGTTACTCGTATACGGCAATAATCAAATAAATATGTATTATATAATATATAGCTTGATAACGATTTATTAATTATTTATAACATTTTAAGAATGAGGTACATAAGGTACATTAATAACAAGAAAAAAAAATCATTACATTTTAAATTAAAATTGTTGACCGATGTTATTATAATAATATAATATTATAATTTGTTAACTATTTAAACACTCTAAACCCGTGTAATACATTTTGTGCATTTCTACGTATATTTTTCAATAGTGTAAATACAATAATGTAGTCATACTTAAAAGATCACGGCCCATAAACTAGAGACAAATTACACATCAATAAAATTATAATGACGAAAATTTCATTATTTTAACTCTTGGGCCATACTGTTGAAATTATACGCGACTGATTAGAAATAATGAAAATTGTATAAAATATATTGTGTTACTAATATAGTTTACTTGTACAGTAGTGTCTATATTTTATTGTACAAAAAACGAAACACACCGAAATATGATTCGGTGTGCAGATTTTGGCTATGACAAGTGTAAGTGTGGTATGTAATTTCAAAAAACAAAATTATGATCGAAATACATAATCCAAACCCATATATCTGAAGCATAGGATATATTTCTTTTATAGAAACGCTGACAAACTGATTGGCTCGGTTTGAAGAATCACACATAGGCTTGGCAGGGATCCATCGTCTTATGATTCGATTTTTAAGTCCGACCTCCTGTTGTTGCATCAATCTTAAATTTCATTATAATTAGTTATAACATAATATTATCATGTTATTATAAACTTATAAGGAGGAAAAAAATAAAATATGTAAATGATATATATTATATTATAGTATTATAGGTACTATATAAATCATATATGTCAACATAATATTGTGTTGTCAGAACATTATGTCAGCGTTTCTTAAACTGTGTTTTGCGGAACCTTAGGGTTTCGAAAAACTTGTCCGCTTTTTTTTTCAAAATTTTCAAGAAATTTACTTTAAAAAATCTAACTAAAAATGAGTATCTGTTAGCGGAGCAAAACTATTTTACGCATAAAAACTATTACAACAGAGTAGTAGTTATCGAACTGTAATAAGTAGGACTAGAATTTTAAAGCATAATAAGAAACTAAATAAGCACACGATTGTTTAAAAAAAAAAAAAATAATAAGTTTATATTTTTTTAAAAATGAATAGAAAATTTTGAAAAATATAATTAACTACCATGTATTCCCATAGATTTGCAGTAGTGAAACTGGTTCTGTTGTCTGATAGAATATTTAACATAGAAAACTAGAAAACTAACTCTTTACATCCATTGAAGTGATCGGTGCATACCTATTTAATACAAAAGGTTTAAAATTACAACACTAAATCTTAAATTTTGAAATGGGAATGTTCAATATTAATGAAATCGAGTCCTAGTAATAATTAATAATTAATAGAAAGCTAAATAAAAATAGCTAAAAATCTAAAAAAGGAGTGTCATGGTTAAAAAAAATTTTAAGAAACGCTGCATTATATAATAAATTCTCGTATGTACCACTGATAATATTATTCGACAACTTACTTTTGTTTTAAAATATCTTTATACCCAGATCTTTTAACAACCGCTAATGCGAGTATTGGCAATTTGAAAAGTTGAATCTCCGATATACCACATTTTTCTTCTTCTCGCCATAGTTGGCTTATTAATTTGTACGCCGATACAACTTCAATCTTGAAACAATATGATCATATTAAATATAATCAATATACACATAATACATAATAGAATCATACTATAAATCTAAGATATATTCATTGTTAAAATTGTATATGACTCAACCAACCAAAAATCCATGAAACTCTGTTCGAATTCTAGATATTCCCGTGGAAGCTTCTGTATACATATCCTTTTCGTGAGATTTCATTTTTTTATCATAAAGTTTTCGTAATAATGGGTCGTCCGTTTCCTAAATTATAAAACCAATCATAAGAATATACAAAAAAACATTCATTACAAGTATAATTGATTTAAATCATCACATGGTTGAAAACAACAAGAATTCATTACATTTGAAATATTATAAAAACATATTGTATCCATGTATAAATTCCCAACATTTTGGTGAAAATGTTATAGCTACTCCAGTTCAATGATTTAGTGAAATGAGATACGGGGGACAACATGTCAACATGGAATCAAATTAAATAAATGTTCAAGATTTTAGAACATAATATAAAAATAAAATTAATTTTAGGGTATAGGAAGAAATCCAGGAAAAGTAAATATAATATTATAGTGATGAACGTTTTTAATCTAAATACTTGAATAATTTATTTTTCGATTTTGTTTATGGCTTAGGAAACAATGTACATTATTGGGTCCGTTATAAAATATTCCTACCTACTCGTACTAATATAATTGCGAAACTTATTATAATACTTACGTCGAAATATACACGACTGTACGGTGTGACTTGTGCGCTAAACGTCATCGACGATTCCACCAAATCGTTAATGGTTTTTATCGAATTGCTGGGTGACTGGAGTAATGCAACGATACTGGCCGAGTACGACGTGAACAGAAATACAGCAGTCAAAAACAACACGAAAATGGCAACTCGTATGGAACCTGCGTTCAGATTCATTGTGTACCCTATGGAAAAATAAAGAAAAAGTAATATCCTGAGTTTGATTATGTTAGGTACGTTATATTATTATATTCATCGCTATGTCGTTTAAGATAAATCTACCAGATGAGAATTACAGGTTTTTAGTTGATTCGGTGGGAACAAGAAGTCGTCGAATGTGAAAAGATAACAGATACATTACAGATATTATAATCAATTAGAGATCAGATTTGTATTACGTGTGTTGATTTTGAAGAATTATATTCTATATGGCTTTGAAAAATAATCTTAACTGGGCTTTGGTAGTATATAGTGTGCCATCTACACAGTAGGAAAATAACATGTACCTGTAAACTGTAATAGTAGGTATAGTAAGTGTAGAAGGATCAAAAAATAACCACTTAGTGTCATAACCTCACATTTAAAAAAGTAAATTACCTACTGCAGTTATTTATTCTACATGGTCCCTGAATGATTGTGATATCTAGTAATATGCAAGAGTAATATGCAATCAGCACACTGTTTTTTTTTTATCTCTAGCACATAAGCAATACACACAAAACGCATTCGTATAAACGAACTATATTATATTTTCATATTTTTGATAATCTAATAATAAACCATAATAATATATGGTAACCGATTACAAAAGTTATACAAAATCATTTTTCTTATGGTATGATATTATAATATTGATGTTTGATTTGTCTAAATGATGTCTCAAAACAATTTAATATCCATCGTTTAAATTTCTAGACATGTTTTAATTTTTTTATTTTTAAAACAAAAAAAAAATGTACATTGATAAGTCAAACTCACAAAAACATTATACTTTATAATTATTTTTTTAATAAGTGATTTTACCCTAAGATTACTCAAAAGTCATGAAAAATAATTTTATACGAATGCATTTTATCTATTATTGCGCTTAAATCTTTTTAATATATAATTACACGTCTATATAGTTCGGACTAATAATATACCTTGTTGGCAAATTGCTCCGTGCACGATCGTAACCGAGTCCAAAACGTTTAACGACTCTTTTTCATCTTTCTTGAACCTTCTTGTTGTCCGGGACAAGAACGCGATGAGTATCGTGAATCCGATAAATGTGAAAAGCGTCACCATCCACACTTCAAAATTGAACGGTAGAATGCAAATATTGTGGACACTAGATAATGGTGGCTGTTTGAACAACGCAGCCGGTCTACAATCAAAATTGAATAATAACAGTAAATCTTGGTATATAAATAATAAAGTATTATGTAGGTATTATGTATCATAGACCACGAGAAAACTGTTTCAACAATGCGTTGTGTCGACTTACTGTCTATAGAAAGTTCCTACGGTATAGTCGATTGCATTCATTCGATCTTTTCTTATAAACGAACCAATTCCGCCAAAATCAATTTCTTCTCTCTGTAGTTGACCAGTCAGCCCACTAAAAGATCCGTTTCCCAAATTCCAGCCAAAACTATCGACGATACCTAAATCTATCCTATATACATTAAAAAAAGGTATTATTTTAACATTAAAGGTATAAATATTCTATAATTATTATAAGTGTACGATAGTACCTATTTATGTTGTTCATAATTTGGTTCAATCACTAAAATATTAAAATAGTAACACATTTTTATTTTCAAATAGAAAATATTTAAACACTAAGCAATTACATTTTTATTTACCTACATAAACAAATATTAATATTAATAATAATAATAGATATTATACATTGTTGAGTTTTTATAATTAATAGTGAATACTCAATAACTTTAACCTCTAAGCTTAGAGCCAACACAAAAAAAATTATCCCCGACAATACTTGACTGTTAATTTTTTAATCTGTTTTGCTTACTTAAAATTTAGTTGATCCTGTAGAATCATGTTCAAATCGTAGTGCATCTGAGCGAATATGTCTAGATCGGTGTCAGCAAATGGATAAAACCCTTTGAATTTGTTTGGTTCCGAGATCTAACAAGAAATAATGACAAAATCAATTAAATTATAATAAACATCATGGGTGTTTGTTTTATAGGACTAATAGAAGCTATAACCTAAATTTCGAAACGTTTAAGAAGTTATTTAAGTGTTTAATTCATATATTTATATTACACAAGTTTTAAATTATTATCTATTAACGTCGCTTCTTCCCATAACTGTATACATAAATTATTCTGTTTTACACTTACATGTTTTTTAACCAAAATTATTTATTTTATCTGACTTTCGTTTAGACGATTACCTGTTAGCAAAGCAGTTACTGTTTATGAGAATAATAACAAAAACTTGGTTTTTAATTAAAATTCTTCGAAATTAGATTCTTGGAAAGTTTATTAGTTTAGATGACTAAATGTAATATTTTCATATTTGATTAAATTTGAAGCAATAAGTCGTACTAAAAAAATAATTAAAATATTTCATAAAAATAATACATAAATATATACTATCAGGAAAGTTGAACAATAAATGTTTGCCCTTTTAAATGTACATAAACCAATAAATAGTGTACTTTTGTTTTATAGAAAAATAAAATGGTTTTTTATTTTAAGCTTTACTATAATTCCATAAGAAATATTATATTATATACAGTCTAATAGTTAAAAATAAGAAAATTTAAAACCCTACAAAAGTGTGACGTACACTGATATCATAATTTTTTATTGAATAATTGTTTTAACTATTTTCTTCTATAAAATATATTATGTATGATATTGTGATGTTTAATTACCTATTTGTTTTGGTTCACGTGACTGTTATTATACGAACCTAGGCAGACAATTTATTAGATACCGATATTTACTCACCACAGTAGTTGCTTTCAATGTGATACCTCGTAGGTTTGACCTGAACGAGATGGAGTAATTTTTTTGAAAATAAAGTTTATCGGTTGTCACCAGCCCATATCTGTTGATTTGAATTATTTCCATTTTACCGACTTTGAAACCCTCCCATATTTCCCATCCATCGGCGATGTCGACAAAAAGGAACACATTGGATTCCGGTAGAATGTACGCGTCGCTTAAATGCATGTCAAACGTCTCGAACGCAATCGTCGATGTGTCCTGCAAGTGACTTTCGTTTCGCCGTGAGTTAATTAGTATCCAATCATTTTGCATATTAAAAAGTCTGTGTTTCGAAGCCTGCGAGCACATTAAATATAATATTATTTATGGGTAAGAACTGAATACGCCATTATAATTATTCGATTCCTTTTTTTTTTTTTTTTTTAATACAATTTATAATGACGTGAATTGATTGCCTTCATCAGTAAGTTAATGGTAGGTATAATTTTAGAAAAATAATTATCAAGCGCGCATTAATATAGTCTATGAATAAAGCGATTTTTACTATAACAAAGTTTTAATAACGGAAATTAAAAACTGCAACGTATAATGTGCATAATATAATTCTATATTGTAGCAGAATATCGTTAAGATTGCTACCATGATATTTTCACGCAGCGTCTTAAGAAATCATGAAATAAATAATATATTGTTATTTCAAGTGTTGAAAACTTCAGAAAAAAACTTTAATTGTTAATATACAATATATTACATAATGAATTCATCAATATAATCGTTCTAAACGTATCAACACAATCGATTCAACCAAAGTATCTTAAAAAAAAAAAAAAACTATATTATACTGACTCCATCGACCAATGATTTCGCCAAATAGTGTTCATTAGATAATATGCATCTATATTTTATATCTATTAACAGAGCTACACTATTCATAGATGATATTACCTATAAATCGTTTATCTGAGTCTTAAATTTATATATAAAAAAAATGTAGAAACCAGTTATACGTTTTAAACTGCATACTGTTATTACTGAAATTGTTTATTAAAATAATTAATTTATAACACATGTCATAATGTTGAATTTAATAATGTATACAATTATGTATTAATAACATGTATAATTTATTTAAAATACCTCTATCATAACTTATATAATATGGATATGTTATAAAACGAATTTAAAATATAATTAGTATAATTTATTAAAAAAAAAAAAAAAAATGTTAAGCAATGAACAAACTAAAATCACTTAAAAGTTATAATTTTAAATATTTATATTTTATTTAAATTTAAGGCTTGGCACTATAGATAAGTTATTATAATAAACAATTAGCTGGTGGAGTTGATACGAAATCGAAGAAAACGATGTATACACGGTGACGGAACCCTTAAATTAAAACATAATATTATATACATCCTCTGTATTAGTCTTTAAAAAATCCGATAAAAAGTAATCGACTGTGCAGATAATGGTACTCATAAGAGCAAAATACCTTTTGAAATAAAGTGGTCGCAACCTGATCACAAGACACGTCGACCAGAATTCCATATCTATACCAAGTTTCGTGTTCTGGAATCATGGACGGACGGAAATTCACTGATATGTCAGCCGACGACAGTGCCAAAAGTAGTCGGCTGTTTGCGTCTGAGAAACGTCATTCGTATAATAAACGTATACATTGGCGTAATATTATCACTTTTATTTGCCATTCAGCTCCATTCTCAAATTGTATAAAACGATAAAGGCCGAAAAAAAGTTACCTTTAGGCCAGCACGTGATAGCAGTTACAGTTTGTACGTGTTTTTGAATAAACACTCTGGTCAGTGCGTTTATCAAGCCATCGTATTCCGCGGACGTTTTAAACGATGACGCCACAAGATAAAACCAAAATGCCATGGAATTTCGCATTTTTAACGATTGGTTACATAAATCAAATGAAAAAAATTTAAATCGATTCAGACTCCCAACTCGCTTTGCACACAAATGTCACACTTTGTTAGTTGAATAATGGTGATAGACTATCACTAAAATATAAATCAAATGTTTGAAAAATAGTTTAATCAATTCACGAGTCGCGTGTTTAATTTTTTTTTTTTCTGGTTCACCTGAAACAAAATATAGGTATTTAGTCAATATTTTATTTAGATGTATCATAATGGGGGTCAGATAACATATTACATCAAAGGATACGTTTAAAAAAGTAATATTATGTAGGGTATTTTATTAACATAAATATTAAATTTTTATTTATTTTATGAATTGTAGATATTATGGTTTTTTATTATTTATAGGTATACACTTTGTTGAAACAGTCAACTATTGAAAAATAATATCGCTATAAAATATACAAAGATTTTATTTTTATAGCATTATTATATAGTGACACTCAACTAAAAAATATTACAAGTATTGCCAAAAATAAAATAATAATTTACTTTAGATACTTTAACTATTATTATATAATATAATAAGTATAATTTATACATCTACACAATTGAAGAAAACCAGTTTAAAAATAAATTGGAAAAGTTCTTGTACGTCAATTATCCAGAATACACCTTAAATTCAGCTTAAAACACGTTCGCTATGATAATTATTTCCTTAAAATAACAATAGGTATAATTATCATTATAAATTTGTTTATTAATTTAAGTTTTGGTTTTTTAAAATGTACGTTAAAAAAATAGTTTGGTCAAGTGTTTAGCATCATTAAAAAATTTAATCCTAAGTGGGTTTGAACTTGAATATCAGTGAAGTAATATAATTAGTGATATTAGGGATTTTTATAGTTAACACTACTTTTTACATAGATTAGCTAAGAGTTGATACACTAATAAATTAATTGGTATAACACTGATTTATGATTGTTTTGCCAAACGAATTACTTTTTTTTCTTCTAATGGTTAATGTGAATAATTTACAAATTTAAATCTAGGAAAGTTAATTTAATTTAACTTTTAATTTCTAGAGCACAAACCAAGAGACAATAGTGGAATGGATACTAATGGCAATTCCTATTCTTTATAGTATAATATATTCCCTTAAATATTCTATGTTACTATCATGCAAAACATATTGTTCCAAAACAATTAATATTACTTACAATATAAATATTTTAGATTCTGAGCGGAGCGATGAATGTATTTTTCTTTGAAAGTGTCCTATTATTGATGAATGGAAAATTGTAAATAATTTCTGCAAGTTATGTTGCCTATACTAACGGAGTTAAATTAATTAATATAATATTTTAGTAAATATTTTATATTGTTATTTTTTATAAGTTTAATTTTTATATCGTAAGTAAGACTTTATAATCATAGTTAATACCTTTATTAGCTTATAATGTATAAGTTATAAAGATATATGGTCAAATATACAGGAACTTTAAACGTTTCAAGTTTGTATTAATTTTGATATAAATTATATTATACTTATAATTCAAAATGTCGATAAATCACTTATTTAACTTAATCATATTTATCTAAAAAAGTACTGTATATTATCGCAGAACTATTTTTATACATTATTCATGGCTTTGTACAGGTTTCAGATTCCTAAACAGATATTTACAATATTATTAAAAATGTTATACTTACGAGTAAAACTTTTTAAGCATTTTAACTTCAAACTAAAAAAAAAAATTAGATATTCAAGCGTAAAATAACAAATTTTCTTCATCGCACAATTCGGTTTCCTGTCCACATTTTAGTGGATGGCCTTTGAATATCGGCTGACGTACTTCTTGCGTCCACAGATAAGTTCTGGCCAGCTTAGGTGGCGATCGCGGATCTCATCTCATCAAAATAATGTTTGCTTGTTGGTTCCCGTCTCGACTAGCGTAAGTATCGCAGCACCACATCCGGCCACGAATTCCGGACGATCACGGGTTGACTATCGTCATCCGGTCTCTAAGAGGTATGAAAAACTTTGCATACCTGTTACTGACGATTGCAGGCGGCGACCCGTCACGAGTATATTGGGCCACAACGTTAAATGGGGACAATCAATTTTCCGTTTAATGTGTTCGTTTTCGCCTGCATTTTTTCGCATTCGTGGAACACCTCGGAAAACTTCGGTTGTGTTTGGCACACGGCCGTCCGCCACTACCGCTACTCAGCGAGGTTACTCCTATATAGGTTAAGAATAGCGTCCAATAATAGTTATTTATTTTGATTTTTTTTGAAAAAACTTTAAGTAAAATTATTTCAGGCTTCAAGTCTGTATAGATTAAAATTCGGTTTGGTTAATGTGTATAATATCATATGTATTTAATATACTTATCCCTTGGTAGACTAAAAATAGATTTGCAAAAATAAATGTGAAAAGTGCTTTATTTTACAATAGACTCGTTGAAAAAAAAAATGTTCGACAATAATTTGCGGGTGATCCGAACAAAGTAGAAACTATACGACAATTTGAAATAATGTATTGTTAACTATTTATACGTGATAAAAACATTACAAGTACTAAACAAATACAACTATAAAATATTTTATATAAAGACATCATAACAATATTAATATTACATCCCAGTAGCGCGGTGCATTAAAAAAAAAGTAATTTTCAAAGTCGATAATTAATGTTAGTTAATGATTACTCGAGGTTAATATTTTATATTAAGTCTATTTAATTTCAAAACTATACGTGAGACAATCTAGAAACTATATTTCCAATTAATATTATATATATTATAGCTATAAGCTTTGTTGTGTTAAAAGTTTCTTAGTTTTGCGATTTTCTTAAAAAATAATAAATTTTGATTTTGCAATTTTGACAATATTTCACAACAAACTTCCGTTGAATTATTCTGTCGCTGTATGAAATATTTACAGTACTTTCCCTTTCCCTCTCTAGATATCTAAAAAAAAAATAAAACAAAATTACATGTAAAGCCCGTAAATTCCTCGCATCGCTTATTAGAAGTTAAACTAAACTAAATAAAAATACAGCCACCGGAGTAACATACACACGTTTGTCACATATATTACATGCTATACTTGATATTATGTATACTTGTTTCCGAAAAGCATAATATAAAATATAATAAATTCAATGTCGGGTAATATGTTGCCATATATTGTAATAATAATAATATGTACATTGTACGTAGATATTATTATAAACAATTTATAAATCATCGTTAATTTAATGGTATTATATTGTACTGTGATAAATATAAAATATTAAAATACGAGTTTTTCGTCTTTTAATAGAAAACTAAAATTTAAAAAAAAAAATGTTTCTTCTGTCTATAATAACGATAACTGACAAGTAATAGTACCTACCAACATGATATTAAAATAGCAATTATTATATAATATTTACCACAATAGATCGTCTTCATCATCGCTGCAGCAATAATATGTATAGGTAGTACGATAAATGATCCGTATGTAGACGGTAAATTGTGCTGTGGCGTTAAAAAAATGTGACCATTTGATAATAATAAATTATAACAATACGTCTTGTCCCCGAGACCTCTTATGTCATGGATGAGAATTATTATCGTAAATCATATCGCGATAACCGTCGACCGGTTTGTCAGACTGCTAGCCAAAAACCACGTATCCACTGAGCAGTAGCACGTAACAACAACAAAAAAAAAAAAACAAATTTAATAAACTAATACAGACAGTCTCGGCATTTTGGGTAGGGGGGGGGGCGATGGGGATGAGCAAAACAAACATCTCGCGCATTATCTAAGGTGGTTGTTATATTATATATGTGCACCGTAGTTGTAGTC